>QXVX01003512.1:0-16729 GCA_013436065.1 Halocynthia aurantium
ACTGACTTGATGCATACTGTACAATGAATTTGAAAAATTCTCGTCAAGAATTGCTACAGGAAATGGATTTACCTCATTATGTAAAGACAGCAAAATATTGCGCCACTACCTTGTAACGCAACAGCGTAGCGCCCAGACAGAGGCTAATCCATATAAGGTTCTATAATATCTTCTTCTATTTGTTCGTCGTAATGATAAAGTGACGAATACAAAGATCTTCTTATACAATGATCGGCGAAGCAAATATTGATATTTACTTTTATTATCGAGCCTTATTTGTTTCGAGGGCCTGTACATTAAGAGTCAGTTGCTCCGCAACCGGTGTGCCGTGAGATGATGCTAGGTGTGTCGCATTATAACTGTATATTATACTTGAACAGTTTTTGTTAATAAACAGGACCTTTTAAATATGTTTTCGCTCTCAATAAGCCCAATCTTATCGTAAGTTGAGTTAACACTAGAACCACCAAGGTGGTCATTTTGACCGTTTGCCATTTTTATGCGTGAAAAATTTGTTTGTGGTAAATGTATCCAGGTGAAGCTTTGCGAGTTTTCCTAGATCTTCAACAATTTTCCTAAAAAGTTTGCTACCCTTAACTGCCAAAAGTGGTCTTTTCAAACCTTGAAAATTTGAAACGCTGCAACGGCGAGACTATTAGCGCGTCCATCTAAACTCCAAACATCCAAACTCCTACATTTCTAGTTGAGGTGTGCCGCCGAATTTTGAAAAGATTATCCGTGTGCCGCATGTGAAAAAAGGTTGCGGAGCACTGCATTAGGTCAATAACAAGATTGTTGAATCGAGTATAAACAGGGAAGAAAATTTATAATAATAAGAACATTGAATTAGGTTACAGATAAACTACAAAACCAGCAAATCTTGCTTACGGTAAACATCCTATTTTTATTGACCCTGACTTTTCACCATGGATGGAATCTGCGATGGAGAATATCGTCTATCTTGCCACCTTCTAATAAAGATCTAATCAATCAGCACTAAATTTAAAATAAACCAAAGCGAGAGCGGGTTTTTGTCGCATTTTTTCTTCAAAATTTAGTTCAAGTACGCGGAATAAATGCAACTAGAATTGTACACAGTTATGCAGAACTCCCGTCGTTGTCAATTGTAATGTTGTCACATTATAACCACTAGCATCACTGTGCTTAGTTCGGATCAATGCAGTATCATCTACATTCTAAATTGCGTGTGATTGGCAGCAAATTATTATCACTCTTTGGCACCTTTGGATTGTATCACTTTCGTCACTTGCAGGTCGTTTCTTTAGGAACCTATCAAGAAAATCTGCTTCGTTCTTGAGTGTAAAATGCCACGAATATAGTCAACACCATTGTCGTTGAAATCTAGATGGTAACAATTGAGTAGTGGAGAATACAACGATAACGAGTGTAAAAATACTGATGGTGATAAGATGGTGATTTTAATGCTTGAACATAGAAGTACAGTAGATTGTAAATATCAAGACTTCAAGACAAGTTTCAATGGTAATACTTGAAATAAAACCAGAAGAATACAGACATCAATTGTGTGATTGATTTAAACCCTATTTGTGAGCATCGTTTAACCGAAGTATTACATTTGTTTTACGTGACTTTCCGACGAGGTCAAGATATACGAAGCGTCCTCCGTTGTAAGCGGGAGTGTATTTGTATTGTTTCACAGTTACACGGCAAAGTATAATAACTAGCAATAAACTCTACATAAGTAGAAGCCGTGTTTTCGTTCTGCATTATAAACAACTGTAATGATCACGCTGTGTACGTTGGGGCCTCACATATGTGCTAATGTAATGTTGAAATGCATTGAGTCGTGCCAATCTTGCAGCGATTCCTCTGTTTGCTGAACGGAACGTTACGTGCAAATGTCTTAAGTAATTGCGAAGCCCTTTAGGTAAACATGCATCTATGTAAATCTTGTTTGTTTTCAATTTCGGCTAGACAATATCATCGGGTTCTAAACAGAACGTGCTTTTCACATATGTGCTAATGTAATCCTGAAACTAGTTTGTAAATCAACAATTATTGTTGACTTGAAGCAGTATACTGATAAACTAAGATAACAAACTCGCTGGAAAATGAACCCATGCGATACCGAGTGCCGTGTTAAAGCACACATTTTTTCCTTACAAATATGCGCCATCTGGACTTAATCTTCCGTCTGTTGTATGAATCACTTTCCTTTGACTATTAGAACGCCGTGTTATTATTTCGGAACGAGAAAACGTGACGACGTGACGTGAGCAAAATTTTTAGGTACTTTGAAGTTGAAATGCATTCATTACTGCCAATCTTATAGCGATTCCCCCGTTTGCTGAAGAACGGAACGTCACGTGCAAATGTCTTAAGTACTTGCAAAAGCCTTCAGGCAAAGATGCCTTTAGGTGAACCTTGTTTGTTTTCAATTTCTAAACAGAATGTACTTTACAGTTGACTGCGTATCTAGAGTACTTGAAATAAAAATGACCAGTTATTCTCTTTTGTATGTAAGTATCAGAGCTATCCAGAGTCTAGAATCTAGATCGCCTTTCTGGAACACATTTTTCTAGGACTTGAGATGTAATTCAGTTACGTGAGTGCGTCAATAACTGTTTGATATTCATCCACTGTATTCGTATTTTCAGAATACAGTTTCAGCAGAAGTTTATATTGAGATCTTCATCAAGTTGTGAATCATGATTTCGGTCATTTCTATATTGCTTACCGGTGTTGTTTCTTTGCTATATCTGGCTTACGTGAGTGTGAAGAAACCTAAAAATTTCCCACCAGGACCTGTTGGAATTCCATTTCTTGGTAGCATGCATCATTTAACCCTTATTCCAGCCACGGGAATGGACGAAATGACAAAGAAATACGGAAATGTTTTCAGTGTCAAGCTCTTTCATGTGAATGTAGTTTGTGTTAACGGTTACAAAGCTATCAAAGAGTTGTTTTTTAAGAAAGGACAAGTAATATGCGACAGACCGACTACGTTGACCAGTTTCGTCAAAGGAAACCCGACAGCAGGGATTACAGAAGCAAAATACGGCCCATCTTGGTCAGCAAACCGTCGTCTCTTTCACCATACGATAAGAGAGCTTGGCGCTAACGGAGTAGAGAATATCATTCAAAAGGAAGTGTCTTTCATGATCCAAGAACTGGAGCATTTGTCTGCCGGTAAACCAGTAGATCCATCCGATGTTGTGGCAATTGGAGTCCTCAATGTACTTGCAGCCATTGTTTTCGGCAATCGATTTGATTATAACGATGAGAAGATGATAAAACTATTGGATTTGAATAACGAAGCTTTCAAGAGATATAAAATGAGCGACTGGACTATGCATTTAGTCACTGTCTTTCCGCAATTGACTAAATTCTGGTTTCCAAAATCGGTGGAAAGTTTCCTCGAAGTGGAGCAAAGTTTGTACGATTTTATCGAGAAAGAAATTGAAGAAAGAAAGAAGGATTTTGATCCACAGAGTCCCCGAGATTACATTGATCATTACTTGATTAAACTGAAAGAGCATTCCGGCAAAGATCAGACTTTTTCCGATCATCACCTAAAAATATGCCTGTTAGATTTAGTCCAAGCAGGAAGTGAGACAACCGCCACAACCATTCGTTGGGCTCTATTGTACCTGTGTAGTCATCAGGAAATGCAGGAAAAAATTCACAAAGAAATTGATGAGGTAATTGCCTTTGAAGAACCAAAATACGATCATCGACTGAAAATGCCATACACCGAAGCTTTATTTCACGAAGTTAGCAGAATGTCGAAAGTTCTGCCCGCTGGTCTTTTACGGACTGCCATCGAAGACACTGGGTGTGAAGAAATGACAGTTTCTACATTGAAGTCCACCTTCTAAATCAAAAGGCGATCAAATATTTGATTTATAACTTGCAGCATGTTCAGATTTCCATTTGAGTCATTAGAGTGCGTTACAACAGACCTTAGGGTAGGATTTCATTCCTTCCAGTTTTCTCTCTTCTTGCATTGTTTGAGGATGTATTTGGACCTCCGTTCCAAATTTGAAAAAAATCCGTTTAGAAATGACGGCATTTTCTCCAGACAAACAAACAAACTTTCGTACTTATTACATAGATATAAGCCGAGTGATTAGAAGATTGAATTTTGAAGATAGAACTCGATTTCATTCTCCTGAATTCACAATTATTATTCCCTGTTCAGAATCTGTTTTGCTTTCTTCAGATATAACATTCCCAAAGGGACTTGGGTTTGGCCGAACCTTCGTTCATCCAATCTAGATGCAGAACAGTGGAAAAATCCGAATCAATTCGACCCAGAAAATTTTCTGGACGAGGTGAAATAACCTTTTTCAACTCGCTCACTCGCTCGTAATTGAGCTCTGAAAATACAACATTTTTTTCTGTTTCCCAGAATGGCAAATTCGTCCTGCGTGACGGATTAGCTGCTTTCGGCGGCGGGGTACGTATCTGCCTTGGAATGGCGATTGCAAAACAAGAGATTTTTCTGTTTCTTATTTCGCTTATGCAGAGATATGTTATTCATCCGGAAAATGATGAAATGGAAATTGATCATGTTGAAATTCCTGGCTTGTCAATGATACCCAAGCCATTCAAGATTGGTCTAGTTGAGAGATCTTTGTAATATATCATCAATGTATTTACATTTGTTTGTAAACTGTTAATTGTAAATTGTAAACGGTTTTGAAGTGGTCGATGCCCTTCGATTAACGAATTTTTAATTTACGAGCTACTTTAAAGAACAGAACTTACACGTAAATCTTCTTCAGTTTTTGATGAGTACAGTACGAACAAAACATATCTTGTGAATTTGGTAATACAATCATACAGTGTATGCCGTAAAATGTATATCATATCGATAGCCAAAAATTCTAATCAGATACTGCACTGACTCGATTTACGAGGATTCTCTTAACGAAATTTCTAGCTTTGATCTCATTAAGTTTGTAAGCATCAAATGATATAGAAATTGTAGCTCCTGAGCTATCAGGGGTGGCCAACAAGTCGAATAAACACCTGGTCGATCGCAAATAAATACGCTTTCAAACAGTATTCTTGAAAGGATAAAAAAATTCCATCAAGTCAAGTCGGATAAATTAAAAAGCAATGTTTTAGCAGTTGTAAAGTATAATATTGACGTACACGGCTAGTGAAGCACAACAACATAACAAATAACTTTATGACGTGTGCAACTTTCGGCGTAGATGTTGCAAAAGTACCGTCGATGTCAAAGATGGAAATTGCGCGCAGCAAAAACATATTGATGTTTGTGTGTTTGGTAAAGAACAAATAAAAAAGAGGAAGGTGGTACATTCTCGCCTGAAAGCGTATCCCCTGCTGTATATGACCAAGACTAAAACGTGTAAATTACTTTGTAATTAATAATTGATAGATAAGAGATTTTGGAGGCTCATCACATACCCACCCAGTGACAATACCCTTCGATTAACGAATATTTGATTTACGAGCTGGTTTGAAGGACGGAACTCACTCGTATATCGAGGCAATGGCGTACAGAATTCATGTGCTGATTTTTGATTTTTCAGCATGATTAATATTGGTGATTATTCTCTTCAATTCCTAGTGATAAATCTGAGTTTATGCGGTTTGGGAGTTCTCTCTAATCCAGGTAAACTGTCATAGTCGCATTTCTTTCCCTCGCTTTCTGTCTTGATCAGGAATTTTTGTAATATCGCTACCACGAACAAAAATATTTCTTGCTTAGCGATTACTGAGCCGGGACAACCGCGAATTCCACCTCCAAACACAGAGAATGCATCATTTTGAACAAATTTTCCTTCCTAAAAAGTAGATTATTCTTTTACATGTGATATACAATATTCCATCTAGACTTCAGAACAGTGTTAATTTCTAAGGCCAGGAAAAACTTAACCAAGTAAATTTTGAGGCGTCATTTCTGATTTTGTAATCAAGTTGTAAAGCCTTAAACGCCTTAAAACCTATTTCGAATGAATCCCATTACCTCGTCCAAGAAATTTTCAGGATCAAAACTGTCAGGAGTTTTCCATTGATCTGGTTGAATGTTTGCCGAATATTGATTTATCCAAATAAGCGTTCCTTTCGGTATGCTATACCTATGTAAAAGACAGACTGGCTCAATATTTCGAATGAAATTATCTTATAGTGATAATATATCATCATACATACCCCTGTATTCCAGTGTCTTTGATTGGTGTTTTCATAAGTCCCGTCGGAATAATTGAACTGATTCTCAGAACCTCATGCAATGTTGCTTCAGTGTACGGTAGTTTGGAACGATCTTCATAGGATGCTTTTTTATCAGAACCAAAAGCTTGGTCAATTTCTCTGTAAACCTTCTCTTGGATATCTGGATATCCAGCCATATACAACAACTCCCAACGAATTGCTGTTAAGGTAGTTTCGCTGCCCGCCGTGAATAAATCGGTGACCACTTTTCTGAGTTCGATTAGATTGAGATAATTTTTGTTCGATGTAGAAAGTTCTTTCATTTTGAATAAGTAATGTTCGATGTAATCTTTTGGATTTTGTTGATGCTGTAAATCAAATTCCTTTTTCTTTTTTCCAATTTCTTCGTCACAGAAAGCTAGAATTTCGTTCATAGCTGTCAAAAAGTCCTTTGCTACTTTCGGAATCCAGATTTTTGCCAATTGCGGATAAATAGATACGAGATGAACTTTCCAGTCAGCCGAACTATAGAGTCGAAATGCTTCAGAATTTAGAAACAGTAAACGTTTCATTCGTTCGTCATCGTAATCATATCTTTCACCGAATGCTATCGCTGCTACGACATTAACTACACTGAATTCAATTATGTCTTTTGGATCTTGAGGTCGACCAGATGCTTTTTCTAACTCCTCGATCATACAAAAAGCCTCTTTCTTGATGACAGATTCAACACCCTTCATTCCAAGTTCTCTTATAGTTTGGGTAAATATTTTTCGATTAGCAGACCAACCTGGTCCGTATGAGGCCTCGCTTATACCAACCATTCTGCCTTCTACGAGAAATCTAGTGATAGTTGGAGGACGGTCACAAAAGATTTTTGATTTTTCAACGAAAATCTCTTTCAATCCTTCATAACCATTCACACAGACCACGTTCAAATGAAAGAGTTTTATGCTGAATACATTTCCATATTTCTTTGCCAGTTTGAGCATTCCAAGATGCGGATATTCGGTTAAATGCTGAATGCTGCCAAAGAAGGGAATTCCTGCAGGTCCAGGTGGAAAATTTCTCGGTTTCCTCATCGAAATATAACCGAGGATAACTAAGGAAATCGCAACAAGGGCAACGAACAGAGATAACATTGTGACGACCATACTGAACTTTAATAGATGAACAAAATCTTACTTAGCATTAATACGGTATCGACTTATCTTGCATACACTATCTTTTGCAACAGCGATGAGTGAACGATAATCATGTTGTCAGACGGTATATAACACCAAACCGTGTTCCTCTATTCATTTTACTTCTACAATATAGTATACTATTTTGATCTGCAATGAACTTGAAAGGGAACATTTGTAGTTATGAGCTGGTCAACATGCAGAACGAGTGAGATATGTTACAGGTAAACAACGCATGGCCTGTAGCAATGCTGCAAATAGCAAATTGAAGCACATTATTTACTAACTTCCTTCAGCATTACTATATTACACATTCGAAAATATCTAATTTCGATATTCAAGAGCATGAACAGCAGCAAGTTAATCCAAGTTTTATAGTAGAAATCATTGTAGCTCATACAAGTAACTAACACCAATGTAACCGAAATAGCACCTGCAGTGTATTCAATAGCTAGTAGTGTTTCCTTTAGTTTTTCTTAGACCTGTATTTGGATAAGAATACTGTTGACTATTCTGGCGATAGATTGAAGTTTGTACGGTTTTGGGCTTGTTCAAAATTCAGCCAAAGTAGCATAGTCGCAATCCTTTGGTTTCTGTCTTGATCTGGAATTTCTGTAATATAGAGATCATGAACTAAGATATTTCTTTTTTAAGCAATGACTGAACTGAATGACTGTAAGTCTGAATCGTCCGAAACTGAACCGTCGTAACACGAGGGCTGACTGTACCCGTTTCTACAAACAGCTGCAAATCAACATCTATTTTAGTACAGTACACACAAAACATCCCAGATACTCCACTGGCTCGATTTACGAGGATTCTCTTTCGAAATTGCGAATTTTTCCCCCATTTGATCTCATTAGGTTCGTAAGCATCAAATCATACAGAAACTGTAGCTCCTGAGCCTCAACCTAAGTCCAGAGAAGTGTTTGTATATTGTATATGACAAAGAATGAAACCTGTAAACTACTTTAGGAATAATAATTGGTAGCTAGGAAGTTATGCACGCTCATAACACACCTCCAAGTAACCCAGTGACAATGCCTTTCGAATACCGAATTTTTTATTTACAAGCTATTTTAAAGAACGAAACTCACTCGTATATCGAGGCAATGGCGTATAAAATTCATGCACTGAATAATGTTTTGATTGTTAGCATGTTATAATATTGTTGATTATTCTCTTCAATTCCTGGTGATAAATCGAAGTTTGTACGGTTTGGGGGTTCTCTCTAATCCAAGTAAACTATCATAGTCGCATTTCTTTCCTTCACTTTCAGTTTTGATCATGAACTTTTGTAATATCGCTACCACGAACAAAAATATTTCATGCTTTGCGATGGCTGAACCGAGACAACCGCGTATTCCACCTCCAAACACAGATAATGCATCGTTTTGAACAAATTTTCCTTCCTAAAAAGTAGATTATTCTAACTTTAACAGATGATAGACAATATTCAATTTAGACTCTAGAGCAGGGAGAATTTTTTTAGGTCAGGAAACATTCAGCCAATTAAATTTTGAGGCGTCACTTCTGATTTTGTAATCAAGTTGTAACGAAAGCTTTGAACCTGAGTGTCATTTACGAATTTTTCTGGATAAAAATGGATGGATTGTGTATTGTATTGTGTCACAAAGTTTGGGATACAGTGATCTCTAGAGCAGAGGTGTGCAATCTGCGACCCGCGGGAAGCTGCGGTTTTGGAATAGAGTACGGCCCGTAACATGAATTCAGTGCCACTGTTTTTGATGTTACATGAATAGCAAAGCGGTCCCTAAAGTTGATTTATTTGATTTGCAAGACTTAATCGATTTTTGTATGCCAGTTAATACTAGATAGTCGATGTGAAATGCAAGTGCGGCCCGCCGTCTAATCCGGTTAAGTATGTTTGGTCCGGGAGTGCTACAAGGTTGCAACCTCTGATCTAGAGTATGCATTTCGAATAAATTCTTAGTTTTTTCTTTCCCAAATTTCATCTAAAGTTAGAACCTTCCCATTACCTCGTCTAAGAAATTCTCAGGATCAAAACTGTCGGGAGATTTCCATTGATCTGGTTGAATGTTTGCCGAATATTGATTGACCCAAATAAGCGTTCCTTTCGGTATGCTATACCTATGTAAAAGAAAGACTGGCTCAATATTTCGAATGAAATTATCTTATAGTGATAATATATCATCATACATACCCCTGTATTCCAGTGTCTTTATTTGATGTTTTCAAAAATCCAGTCGGAATGACTGAACTGATTCTCAGAACCTCATGCAATGTTGCTTCAGTGTACGGTAGTTTAGAACGATCTTCATAGCATGCTTCTTTGTCAGAACCTAAAGCTTGGTCAATTTCTCGGTAAATCTTTTCTTGGATTTCTGGATATCCAGCCATGTACAACAACGTCCAACGCATTGCTGTTAACGTAGTTTCGCCGCCCGCCATGAATAAATCGGCGACCGCTTTTTTGAGTTCGATTAGATTGAGATAATTTTTGTTCGATGTAGAAAGTTTTTTCATTTTGAATAAGTAATGTTCGATGTAATCTCGTGGATTTTGTTGTTGCTGTAAATCAAATTCCTTTTTCTTTTTCTCGATCTCTTCGTCACAAAATTCCAATATTTTGTTCGCCACTTTCATTAAATCTTTTGCGTTTTTTGGGAACCAGATTTTTGCCAATTGTGGATAAACAGATACGAAATGTACTTTCCAGTCAGGCAAACCATAAAGTCGAAATGCTTCAGAATTTAGAAACAGTAAACGTTTCATTCGTTCGTCATCGTTATCGTATCTTTCACCGAATGTAAACGCTGCCACGACATTAACTACACTGAATTCAATTATATCTTTTGGATCTTGAGGTCGACCAGATGCTTTCTCTAACTCCTCGATCATACAAAAAGCCTCTTTCTTGATGACAGATTCAACACCCTTCATTCCAAGTTCTCTTATAGTTTGGTTAAATGTTTTTCGATGTGCAGTCCAAGCTGGTCCGTATGAGGCATCGCCTATACCAACCATCTTGCCTTCTACGAGAAATCTAGTGATAGTTGGAGGACGGTCACAAAAGATTTTTGATTTTTCGACGAAAACCTCTCTCAAGCCTTCATAACCATTCACACAGACAACATTCAAATGAAAGAGTTTTATGCTGAATACATTTCCATATTTCTTTGCCAGTTTGAGCATTCCAAGATGCGGATATTCGGTTAAATGCTGAAGGCTGCCAAGGAAGGGAATTCCTACAGGCCCAGGTGGAAAATTACTCGGTTTCCTCATTGAAATATAACCGAGGATAACTAAGGAAATCGCAACAACGGAAACGAACAGAGATATCATTGTGACGACCATACTGAACTTCAACAAATGAACGAAATCTTACTTAGCAGTAAAACGTTATCGACTTATCACGCATACACTACCTATGTCCTATGCCAACGGCAAACAGTGACCAATGACGGTATATATTACCAAACCGTGTCCCTCCATTCTTTTTTCTTCTACAATATAGTATAACATTATGATCTGCAATGTACTGAAAAGGAACACTGGTAGTTGTGAGCTGGTCAACCAGAGCGAATAAGGCCAATACGTAACAGGTAAACAACGCATGGTCTGTGGCAATGATCAATTTATGTAGACTGCGTGCATACACTTCATGATTGACCTCGAAATTGATATTTCCTATTCCGAATCTGCTCTATTTCTTTAGATATAATTTTTCAGTTTCTCAGAATGGGAAATTCGTGATCCCGAATGGATTACTGGTCATAAATTAATGTGATTGTTAGCATTAGAATACTGTTGACTATTCCGGCGATAAATCAGAGCTTGTACGGTTTTGAGGTTGTTCGAAAT
The DNA here is from genome assembly GCA_013436065.1 of Halocynthia aurantium. Lineage (NCBI taxonomy): Eukaryota > Metazoa > Chordata > Ascidiacea > Stolidobranchia > Pyuridae > Halocynthia > Halocynthia aurantium. The sequence continues at coordinate 11,199 of QXVX01003512.1, forward strand.
CCCATTAAAGTAGCATAGCTGCATATGTTCTTTGTGGTTTTGTTTTGCTCGGGAATTTATGTATTATAGCGAATATGATTTTTTTTGGATTTTTTATGTAATGACTGAATGAACCTAGGCAGGCGTATTCCATCTCCAACAGATTATAAACCATTATGAACAAATTCTCCTTCCTTAAAAGTAGAACACACAAAGTATTGGAGACTACTTGCGCTATAGGGTATATCAGCCTATCTGTTGATTGATTGAACGTAGAGCGAACGGATATTTTTTAAGTCATGAGAGTTATCAAAATACGCATTAATAAATTGGCGTAAGTCTGAATCGTCCGAAACTGAACCGTCATAACACGAGGGCTGAATGGACCCGTTTCTATCAAAAGCTGAAAATTAAAATCTATTTTAATACAGTACAGTACACATAAAACATCTCTGCTGTGAATTTTTCTAATACAATCATGCAGTGTATGTCGTCAAATGTATATTATATATATAGCCAAAAATTCTGATTGTTTTTTTGCATCAGATACCAGATACTCCGCTGGCTCGATTTACGAGGATTCTCTCAACGAAGTTTCTAAATTAAGTATTTTTCCCCTTTGATCTCATTAAGTTCGTAAACATCAAATGATACAGAAACTGTAGCTCCTGAGCCTTAACATAAGTTCAGAGAAGTGTTTCGATACTGTATAGCAGTGGTTCCCAAACCTTTTCTTCTCGCTTACCATTTTGACGTCTCGTCAGTGTTCTCGTACCACCTACATTCAGAAAAACTCAGTGTACTTTACAGTTTAGCGATTGCTGTGAACCCGTACTTGTAAGCTGGGCTATACTTTCGCTTTGGCATGTTACAAAGGGCTTTTAAATATAAAACTCAATACAGTATAATGGAGCATTCGCACTATCCTTAGCTCTGAAAAAATATGCGACATAATGGGAAGACCAACAATACAATATTACTACTATTATTTTGTTTGATTTATAGTAAAAATAAATACAGTATCGGACAAAAGTTAATACTACCTGCTAGAAACTCATAACTAGGGTTGGTTTATCCGGATATCGGTTAACCGGTCAACCGATTACCGATTACCCGGTAGTTTTTTCGCTATCCGATATCCGGGATATAATTCAGCTGGTTAACCGGATAAAACAGTTGCGTCATTAACCCTTTGCAGTCGTAAAGCGAGTATAGCTTGCCTACACAAATTTGCTTATTGCAGTCGTAAGGCGAATATATAGTTCGCCTTTCCAAGTATCGCGCTTCGCACAGTCGTCGTAAGGCAGGGGTTCGCGAATCCNCTTGATCAGGAATTTTTGTAATATCGCTACCACGAACAAAAATATTTCTTGCTTAGCGATGACTGAACCGGGACAAACGCGAATTCCACCTCCAAACACAGATAATGCATCGTTTTGAACAAATTTTCCTTCCTAAAAAGTAGATTATTCTCAATTTTACTGGCGATATATAATATTCAATTTAGACTCCTCAGCAGGGGTCATTTTTTCTGCCGGGAAACATCTAGCCAAGTAAATTTAGATGCGTCACTTCTGATTTAGTCATCAAGTTGTTACAAAAGCTTTAATTAAACCTGAATGTCATTTACGAATTTTCTCGATAAAAATTTGTTGCCACACCTGGGGATCTTGTATCACACAGTTTGTAATACAGTGATCTAGATTTCTAGAGCAGAGGTGTGCAACCGGTGTGCCGCAGTGTAACTGTAACCTGAATATACTTTCGTTAATAAACAGAACCTTTTCAAATATGTTTTCGCTCTCAATAAGCACCATATTATAGTACGTAGAGTTAACACTAGAGCCGCAATGGCGGTCATTTTAACCGTTTGTCATTTTTATACGTGAAAAATTTGTTTGTGATAAATTTATCCAAGTGAAGCTTTGTGACTTTTACTAGCTCTTTAACTTTGTTACTCTCTACCGTCAAAAGCGGTCTATTCAACCTTGCAAATTTGAAACCCTACAACGGCCATACAATTAGCGCGTCCATCCAAACTCCTACATTTTTAATTGAGGTGTTAGAGCAGAGGTGTGCAATCTGTTGCCCGCGAACCGAAGTAGTGCAGTCAGTGGGATGCTGCAGTTTTTGAATACAGTATGGCCTGTAACAGGAATTCAGTGCCACTGTTTTTGATGTTATAGGAATAGCAAAGCGTCCCTAATGTTGATTTATTTGATTTGCAAGAAAACCAAATCGATATTTTTATGGCAGTCACTGGTATATAGATGTGTAAGACGATGTGAAATACAAGTGCGGCCCGCCGTCTAATCCGGTTCAGTGTATTTTGCCCAGGGGTGCTACAAGATTGCAACCTCTGATCTAGAGTATGTATTTCGAATGAATTATTAGCCAGTCCGTCCCAAAGTTCATATAAAGTTAAAACCTTCCCATTACCTCGTCTAAGAAATTCTCAGGATCGAAACTGTCAGGAGTTTTCCATTGATCTGGTTGAATGTTTGCCGAATATTGATTTATCCAAATAAGCGTTCCTTTCGGTATGCTATACCTATGTAAAAAAAGAGGGGCTCCATATTTTGAGTGAAATTATCCTATAGTAATAATATATCATCAAACCCCTGTAACCCAGTGTCTTCAATTGGTGTTTTCAAAAGTCCCGTCGGAATAATTGAACTGATTCTTAGAACCTCATGCAATGTTGCTTCAGTGTACGGTAGTTTAGAACGATCTTCATAGGAAGCTTCTTTATCCAAACCTAAAGCTTGGTCAATTTCTCTGTAAATCTTTTCTTGGATTTCTGGATATCCAGCCATGTACAACAACGCCCAGCGAATGGAAGATATTGTAGTTTCGCTTCCTGCCGTGAATAAATCAGAGACCGCTTTTCTGAGTTCGATTAGATTATGATAATTTTTGTTTGATGTGGAAAGTTCTTTCATTTTGTGTAAGTAATGTTCGATGTAATCTTTTGGATTTTGTTGATGCTGTAAATCAAATTCCTTTTTCTTTTTCTCAATTTCTTCTTCACAAAATTCCAATATTTTGTTCATCATTTTCAAAAAATCTTTTACTCCTTTTGGGAACCAGATTTTTGCTAATTGTGGATAAACACATACGAGATGAACTTTCCAGTCAGTCAAACCATAAAGTCGAAATGCTTCAGAATTTAGAAAAAGTAATCGTTTCATTCGTTTGTCATCGTAATCATATCTTTCACCGAATGTGAGCGCTGCCACGACATTAACTACGCTGAATTCAATTATATCTTTAGGATCTTGAGGTCGATCAGATGCTTTAACTAACTCATCGATCATATAAGAAGCTTCTTTCTTGATGACAGATTCAACACCCTTCATTCCAAGTTCTCTTATAGTTTGGGTGAATATTTTTCGATGTGCAGACCAACCAGGTCCGTATGAGGCATCTGCTATGCCAACCATCCTGCCTTCTACGAGAAATCCACTGATAGTTGGAGGACGGTCGCAAAAGATTTTTGATTTTGAAACCTCTTTCAACCCTTCATAACTATTCACACAAACCACGTTCAAATGAAAGAGTTTCATGCTGAATACATTTCCATATTTCTTTGCCAGTTTGAGCATTCCAAGATGTGGATATTCGGTTAAATGCTGCATGCTGCCAAGGAAAGGAATTCCTGCAGGTCCAGGTGGAAAATTACTCGGTTTCCTCATTGAAATATAACCGAGGATAACTAAGGAAATCGCAACAAGGGCAACGAACAGAGATAACATTGTGACAACCATACTGAACAAAATCTTACTCTGCAGTAATACGGTATCGACTTGTCACGCATACACTACCTCTGCCAACGGCAAAGAGTGATCGATAATCATGTTGTCGTACGGTATATAACACCAAACCGTGTTCCTTTATTATTTTTGCTTCTACAATATAGCATACTATTCTGATCTGTAATGTACTTGAAAAGGAACATTCGTAGTTGTGAGCTAGTCAACCAGAGCGAACAAGTCCGATACGTAATAGCTAAACAACGCGTGGTCTGTAGCAATGGTGCAAATAGCGAATTGTAGCATATTACTGGCTTACTCCATTTAACATTACTATATTACACATTTGAAAATATCTAATTTCGATATACCAGAGCATAAACAGCAGCAAGTTAATCCAAGTTTTATAGTAGAAATCACTGTAGCTCATACAAGTAACTAACACCAATGTGACCGAAGTAGCGCCTCTAGTGTATTCAATAGCTAGCAGCATTGCCCTTGGTTTTCTAGACCTGTGCATTTGAACTTTACTATATATCGAAACAAGAGTAAAGAACACTGCTAGTCCTAGAGACCTAGAACAAGCACCTGAATAAATAACGTCCTTCAACCTGTGGACGTTTGTATGTAATTTGAGTTTCTCAGACTGTGAATTTCGTGATCCCGGATGGATTACTGGTCATAAATTATTGTGATTGTTAGCATACGAATACTGTAGACTATTCCGGCGATAAATCAAAGCTTGTACGGTTTTGAGTTGTCCAGTAAAGTAGCATAGTCGCATTTCTTTTTTCAGGTTCATGTTTCTGTTTTAAGCAACGACTGAACCAGAACCAGGGTAGGCGTATCTCCAAACAAAGAATATAAACCATTCTGAACAAATTCTCCTTCCTTAAAAGTAGAACGCATTATCCTAAGTTGAGCTTGTATACAAAGTGTTGAAGACTACTTCAAAATCTTTAACATTCATTTAGTGCATTGTTATACCAGAAAGATTCATGATAATATGTCTCAATCATTCAATTCATTAAACTTAGTTAAATAAACACGTTATAGGCAATTTTGCCTTTATTTTATCGTTATGGTTAATCATAGCATAGCATAGCAATTTATTTTGAGCAAACATGATTTGTGTTTACTGGTTCGATTCTACAATCAGCTGAAAATTAAAATCTATTTTGCAATGCAATGCATGCGCTGATTAATGTTTTGATTGTTATAATAGCATGTTATAATATTGTTGATTACTCTCTTCAATTCCTGGTGATAAATCGAAGTTTGTACGGTTTGGGGGTTCTGTCAAATCCAGGTAAACTATCATAGTCGCATTTCTTTCCTTCGCTTTCTGTCTTGATCAGGAATTTTTGTAATATCGCTACCACGAACAAAAATATTTCTTGCTTAGCAATGGCTGAACCGGGACAAACGCGAATTCCACCTCCAAACACAGATAATGCATCGTTTTGAACAAATCTTCCTTCCTAAAAAGTAGATTATTCTAACTTTAACAGATGATAGACAATATTCAATTTAGACTCTAGAGTAGTGGTCAGTTTTTAGGCCAGGCATGTATTTCGAATGAATTCTTAGTTACTCCTCCCGTTAAGTTCATCCAGAGCCGCAGTTCTTAATCTTTTTGGGGTGCGCCTATTCGGTTTGCGCGCCGCACTTAGCTCGCGGGTCGCAGGTTGCACACCTCTGGGCTGAATAATCATCGTAAGACTTCCATTGATTATTAAATAATCAGTTAAAATTTTAAAAAAATTGAAGCTTTTTTCTTATTGGCATTCAACGCCCCCC
>QXVX01003512.1:16871-34099 GCA_013436065.1 Halocynthia aurantium
ACCTTCCCATTACCTCGTCTAAGAAATTCTCAGGATCGAAACTGTCAGGAGTTTTCCATTGATCTGGTTGAATGTTTGCCGAATATTGATTTATCCAAATACGCGTTCCTTTCGGTATGCTATACCTATGTAAAAGAAGGACTGGTTCAATATTTCGAAAGAAATTATCTTATAGTGATAATATATCATCATACATACCCCTGTATTCCAGTGTCTTTATTTGGTGTTTTCAAAAGTCCTGTAGGAATAATTGAACCGAGTCTCAGAACCTCATGCAATGTTGCTTCAGTGTACGGTAGTTTGAAACGATCTTCATAGGATGCTTTTTTGTCTGAACCTAAAGCTTGGTTAATTTCTCGATAAATCTTTTCTTGGATTTCTGGATATCCAGCCATATACAACAACGCCCAACGAATTGCTGTTAACGTAGTTTCGCTGCCCGCCGTGAATAAATCTAAGACCGCTTTTCTGAGTTCGATTAAATTGAGATAATTTCTGTTCGATGTAGAAAGTTCTTTCATTTTGAGTAAGTAATGCTCGATGTAATCTCGTGGATTTTGTTGTTGCTGTAAATCAGAGTTATTTTTCTTTCTCTCGATCTCTTCGTCACAAAATTCCAATATTTCGTTCATCGCTTTCATTAAATCTTTTATTCTTTTTGGGTACCAGATTTTTGCCAATTGTGGATAAACAGATACAAGAAGAACTTTCCAGTCAGCCAAACTATAGAGTCGCAATATTTCAGAATTTAGAAACAGTAAACGTTTCATTCGTACGTCATCGTTATCGTATCTTTCACCGAATGTAAACGCTGCTACGACATTAACTACACTGAATTCAATTATATCTTTTGGATCTTGAGGTCGACCAGATGCTTTTTCTAACTCCTTGATCATACAAAAAGCCTCTTTCTTGATGACAGATTCAACACCCTTCATTCCAAGTTCTCTTATAGTTTGGGTAAATATTTTTCGATGTGCAGACCAACCTGGTCCGTGTAAGGCTTCGCCTATACCAACCATCCTGCCTTCTACAAGAAATCTAGTGATAGTTGGAGGACGGTCACAAAAGATTTTCGATTTTTCAACGTGAACCTCTTTCATCCCTTCATAACCGTTTACACAAACCACGTTCAAATGAAAGAGTTTTATGCTGAATACATTTCCATATTTCTTAGCCAGTTTGAGCATTCCAAGATGTGGATATTCGGTTAAATGCTGCATGCTGCCAAGGAAGGGAATTCCTGCAGGTCCAGGTGGAAAATTTCTCGGTTTCCTCATCGAAATATAACCGAGGATAACTAAGGAAATCGCAACAAGGGCAACAAACAGAGATAACATCGTGACGACCATACTGAACTTTAATAAATGAACAAAACCTTACTTAGCAGTAATACGGTATTAACTTATCTTGCATACACTACCTTTGACAACAGCGATGAATGATCTATAATCATGTTGTCTGACGGTATATAACAACCAGGCATGTTCCTCTATGCTTTCTACTTCTTCAGCATAGTATACTATTTTGATCTGCAATGAACTTGAAAAGGGAACATTCGTAGTTGTGAGCTAGTCAACCAGAGCAAACAAGTCAGATACATAACAGGTAAACAAGCCATGGTTTGTAGCAATGCCGCAAATAACAAATTGAATAACATTACTGGCTTACATCTGTATTTATATTAATATTACACATTTGAAAATATCTAATTTCGATATACCAGAGCATAAACAGCAGCAAGTTATGGTCTTCTACTACTATAATATACTATTTTGATCTCTAATCTAATTATTCTCTACAATGAACTTTAAAGGAACATTTGTGGTTGTGAGCTAGTCAACGTAAGTCTGAATCGTCGTAAAACGAAAGCTGACTTTAGCCGAATAAAAAACATCAATATAAGTATAAAGTTAGCAGAAAAGACCTCTAAAAATTATATTTGAAATTAGGAACAGATTGGGTATCCTTATTCTGAAATTCCAAAATCCAAAAGTTTTTGAAAGGGAGTAAATCATGGTTCGATCTATATTCAGAATTGTCCCTCTCAAATTACCTGTGTTGGTTGTATACATAAATCTATGACCTGTGAACTCTTAATCAAAGAACGACATCTACAGTGGAGCCTCACATTTTACCAATCTGATGGCATTATGTATAAAAAAATTATATGAAACTACATGCATTGTATATGTATCAGCTAGATTGCTAGAATATAGACTGTGAATAGATATAGTGTTCAGACCTGGCTCCCATCCACAAGCCGTCCCATTGTATCGATGCAAATATATATAAATATTAAGATAGATCAGGGTGTACTATAAAGGGTGTACTATAAAGGGTTATCTCCTCACCTCATCAAGAAAATTATCTGGATCAAACGCAGTTGGATTTTTCCAATGAACGAGGTTGGAGGAACGGCCAAATAAGTGCGACCACATGAATGTCTCTTTTCCCTTTTGAAAATCTTTTTCAGTTTCTAAGAATGTGAAATTCGTTATCCTGAATGGATTACTGGTCATAAATTAATGTGATTGTTAGCATAAGAATACTGTTGGCTTTTTTGGCGATAGATCGAAGCTTGTACGATTATGGGGTTGTTCAAAATCCCACCAAAGTAGCATAGTCGAATTTCTTCGCTTTGGTTTCTGGCTTGATCTGGAATTTCTGTAACATGGAGACCATGTACAAAGATAATTTCTTTTTTAAGCTTTGACTGAACAAAGGCAGGCACAGAGTATGAATCATTTTGAACGAATTTTCCTTTTTCAAAAGTAGAAGTAGAAGTGAAGTTATCAATAACATAGCTGGAATTAAGACCTCTTATATATCTTCTACCTTCCACATAGCATGAAATACTAGACCGTTGAAATCTTTAACATTTATTCATTGCATTGTTAAACTAGAAAGATTCATGATAATATATCTCAATTCATTAAACTTAGTTACATAACCGAGTTATAACCAACCTTGCCTTTATTTTATCGTTATGGTTAATCATACATAGCAATTTAATTTGAGCAAACATGATTTGTGTTTACTGGTTCGGTTCCACAAACAGCTGAAAATTAAAATCCATTTTGCAATGCAATGCATGCGCTGATTAATGTTTTGATTGTTAGCATGTTATAATATTGTTGATTATTCTTTTTAATTCCTGGTGATAAATCGAAGTTTGTACGGTTTGGGGGTTCTTTCAAATCCAGGTACACTATTATAGTCGCATTTCTTCCCTTCACTTTCTGTCTTGATCAGGAATTTTTGTAATATCGCTACCACGAACAAAAATATTTCTTGCTTAGCGATGGCTGAACCGGGACAAACGCGAATTCCACCTCCAAACACAGATAATGCATCGTTTTGAACAAATTTTCCTTCCTAAATGTAGATTTTCTAACTTTAACAGGTAAAGTACAATATTCAATTTAAACTCTAGAGCAGTGGTCATTTTTTAGGCCAGGAAACATTTAGCCGCACAGTTTGGGGAACAGAAATCAGCAGCGGTCCCAAAACTTTATTTAATGCGACCCAATTTCAATTTCGATTTCCTAATCACGACCCCAACATGTTCAGATAGTTCACAGAGGAAAATATTTATTAACGAATTGCTCAATTACTTAATTTCCTGGCAGCAAAATCAGCTAGTATTACATTGATTTTGTCATGTTTTGCTGACAGGGTTGTAACTACATGCTAAAAAGACGTTTATATGGAAATGTCACGCAAAAAAAAATGTTTCATAAAATGCAGCAGATGGGGGACCACTGATCTAGACCCTTGTATTTCGAATGAATTCTTAGATAGTTCTCCCAAAGTTCATCTAGAGCCGGGGTTCTTAATTTTTTGGGGTGCGCCCCCATTACATCTTTGAAAAAAAATCACTTCCATCTGACATTGACCGCAGCTCCCTGCGGGCCGAACAAGTTTGCGCGCCGCACTTGGCTCGTGGGTCGCATGTTGCACACCTTTGGGCTGAATATTCATGGTAAGACTTCCATTGATTATTAAATAATCAGTTGAATTAAAAATAAAATGAATCTTTTTTTTCTTATTGGCATTCAACGCCCCCCTGTAAATCCTACACGCTCAGTTTAGGAACCCCTGATCTAGAGTAAGAACCTTCCCACTACCTCGTCTAAGAAATTCTCAGGATCAAAACTGTCAGGAGTTTTCCATTGATCTGGTTGAATGTTTGCCGAATATTGATTTATCCAAATACGCGTTCCTTTCGGTATGCTATACCTATGTAAAAGACAGACTGGCTCAATATTTCGAATGAAATTATTTTATATTCATAATTTATCATCATACCCCTGTATTCCAGTGTCTTTAATTGGTGTTTTCATTTCCGTCGGAATGACTGAACTGATTCTCAGAACCTCATTCAATGTTGCTTCAGTGTACGGTAGTTTAGAACGATCTTCATAGGATGCTTCTTTGTCCGAACCTAAAGCTTGGTCAATTTCTCTGTGGATCTTTTCTTGTATTTTTGGATATCCAGCCATATACAACAACGCCCAACGAATTGTTGTTAACGTAGTTTCGCTGCCCGCCGTGAATAAATCGGATATGGTTTTTCTGAGTTCGATTAAATTGAGATAATTTTTGTTTGATGAAGAAAGTTCTTTCATTTTGAATAAGTAATGTTCAATGTAATCTTTTGGATTTTGTTGATGCTGTAAATCAAATTCCTGTTTCTTTCTCTCGATCTCTTCGTCACAAAATTCCAATATTTTGTTCATTAATTTAAAAAAATCTTTTGCTCTTTTTGGGAGCCAGATTTTTGCCAATTGTGGATAAACAGATACGAGATGAACTTTCCAGTCAGCCGAACCAAAAAGTCGAAATGCTTCAGAATTTAGAAACAGTAAACGTTTCATTCGTTCGTCATCGTAATCATATCTTTCACCGAAAGAAAGCGCTGCCACGACATTAACTACACTGAATTCAATTATATCTTTTGGATCTTGAGGTCGATCAGATGCTTTTTCTAACTTCTCGATCATACAAAAAGCCTCTTTCTTGATAACAGATTCAACACCCTTCATTCCAAGTTCTCTCATAGTTTGGGTAAATATTTTTCGATTAGCAGACCAACCTGGTCCGTATGAGGCATCTGCTATGCCAACCATCCTGCCTTCTACGAGAAATCTAGTGATAGTTGGAGGACGGTCACAAAAGATTTTTGATTTTTCAACGAAAACCTCTTTCAATCCTTCATAACCATTCACACAGACCACGTTCAAATGAAAGAGTTTTATGCTGAATACATTTCCATATTTCTTAGCCAGTTCGAGCATTCCAAGATGTGGATATTCGGTTACATGCTGCATGCTGCCAAGGAAGGGAATTCCAGCAGGTCCAGGTGGAAAATTTCTCGGTTTTCTCATCGAAATATAACCGAGGATAACAAATAGAATCACAACAAGGGCAACAAACAGAGATAACGTTGTGACGACCATACTGAACTCTACTAGATGAGCAAAATCTTACTCTGCAGTAATACGGTATTAACTTATCTTGCATACACTACCTTTGACAACAGCGATGAGTGAACGATAATAATGTTGTCAGACGGTATATAACAACCAAGCATGTTCCTCTATGCTTTCTTCTTCCACAGTATAGTATACTATTTTGATCTGCAATGAACTTGAAAGGGAACATTCGTAGTCGTAGTTAGAGCAGGTCAACCAGAACAAACAAGTCAAATACGTAGTAGGTAAACAGCAGCATGCTCAATAGCAATGCTGCAAATAACGAATTAAGAAGGCTACCAACTAACATAGATTTTAACTTTAGATTGATATTACACATTTGAAAACATCTAATTTCGATAATTTCTGAATCGTCGTAAACTGAACTGTCGTAAAACGAAAGCTGACTTTAGTTGAATAAAAATTTCAACATAGGTATAAAGTTAACAGTTAAGAAGGCTGGAATCAAAGACCTATTAGATATCCTATACTTTCCACATGATATGAAAAACCAGACTCTTGAATATTTTAACATTTATTGTCATATAATGTACAGCATAATTAAACCAGGAAGATTAATTATAATTATATTTTTATACTTCACGCCGCTTTTAACATTAAAAAAGGAATATCTATTCTTTAAGAACAAGAAAAGAATAAATTGCTTCTAGCTTCAATGAATTAAAGAACTTGGGTATCAAATGACTCGACTTGACAAGAACTGGTTGAAAATGTGACAGAAAAAAAACATCCCGAAACATCATCTTTTGAAATAATAAATAAATATATTGGAACTTATATATTTCTGTAAGCTCTATTTTACAGGCGTAAGTAGAATCGTACTTGAATCAAAGTATACATGTACAGTACTATGGTGGCTTGTGCATTATAATAAATTCTGCTACGACAAAAGACATAAAAAAACAGTGTTGACGAAATAGATTTCTGTATATCATTAATTTTATTTCTTGCAAAAACGGTAAATTGCATTGTTTTGACAAGCTGTGACTGGTAAAACTCAAATTTCCATTTAACCTTACGGGGGCCAATTAACGTCAGCTCTAGGGTTGTATGTGGCCCGCGGGCTGTGCTTTGCAGGTTTATTCGCAGCATTGCTATTGAACATGAGTCGTTTACCTGTTACGTATCGGACTTTGCTCTAGTCTAGTTGATTAGCTCACAACTACGAATGTTCCCTTTCAAGTTCATTGTAGATCTAAATAGTATACTATGCTGTGTAAGTGAAATGAATAGAGGAACACGGGTTGGTGTTATATACTGTTACACAACATGGTTATCGACCACTCTTTGCCATGGGCATAAATAGTGTATACAAGATAAGTCGATACCGTATTAATGTTAAGTAAGATTTTGTTCATCTATTAAAGTTCAGTATGGTCGTCACGATGTTATCTCTGTTCGTTGCCGTTGTTGTAATTCCATTAGTTATCCTCGGTTATATTTCGATGAGGAAACCGAGAAATTTTCCCCCTGGGCCTGTAGGAACTCCCTTCCTTGGCAGCATGCATCATTTATCCAACCATCCGCATCTTGGAATGCTCAAACTGGCAAAGAAATATGGAAATGTATTCAGCATAAAACTATTTCATTTGAACGTGGTTTGTGTAAACGGTTATGATGGGCTGAAAGAGGTTTACGTTGAAAAATCGAAAATCTTTTGTGACCGTCCTCCTACCATCACTAGATTTGCCATGGGAGGAGAATTGACTGGGATATCGGAAGCGTCATACGGACCAGCCTGGTCTGCTAGTCGTAAGATTTTTCATAAGACCGTCAGGGAGCTCGGAGCGAAAGGTATTGAACTCATTATACAGAAAGAAGCTTCTTATATGATCGAGGAGTTAGAAAAAGCATCTGGTCGACCCCAAGATCCTAAAGATATAATTGAATTCAGCGTAGTTAATGTCGTGGCAGCGCTCACATTCGGTGAAAGATATGATTACGATAACGAACGAATGAAACGTTTACTATTTCTAAATTCTGAAGCATTTCGACTTTATGGTTTGGCTGACTGGAAAGTTCATCTCGTATCTGTTTATCCACAATTGGCAAAAATCTGGTTTCCAAAAGGAGCAAGGGATTTTTTATGTGTGATGAACAAAACCTTGTCTTTCTGTGACGAGGAAATTGAGAGGAAGAAAAAGGAATTTGATTTACAGCAACAACAAAATCCACGAGATTACATCGAGCATTACTTACTCAAAATGAAAGAATTTTCTACAACAAATAAAAATTATCTTAGTCTAAACCAACTGAGAAAAGCAGTCGCTGATTTATTTCAAGCTGGCAGCGTAACCACAATAACTTCCATTCGCTGGGCGTTGTTGTATATGGCTGGATATCCAGAAATCCAAGAAAAGGTTTATCGAGAAATTAACCAAGCTTTAGGTTCGGATAAAGAAGCATCCTATGAAGATCGTTCTAAACTTCCGTACACTGAAGCAACATTGCATGAGGTTCTGAGATTCAGTGCAGCCTTTACGTTGGGATTATTCAAGTCATCTATTCGGGACACTAAAATGCAGGGGTATGATATAAAATTATATAGAGATATCCAGAGACGTTTGTCTGTTATGTTTAGGCAGATATTTTATTTGTTGTCCCCTTCGAGTACTTTTGCAAGAGTTTTGTTGGCGCGCAATAAAAGTTAATTTTCACGAGCATGAAATATAGTCTCCATTTCCATTTCTATTTATTCAAGAAAACAGTAAAAAATTGATGCGTGTATCCGGTGCTTAATCTTTGAGATGACATTTTACAAATGAAAAAACAGTAATCTCAACAGTTTTTAATGTCTTGCTTGGTTCATCAGGCGTGGCCTGATCACTTTCGTACGTCACAGGAGATAAGCCCAACTAAAAAAGGTTGACACCATCTGCTTTGTTTAGTTATAGCATACCAAAAGGAACGATTATTTGGGCAAACCATTATTCATCGAACTTCCAACAAGATCAATGGAAAAATACAGACAGTTTTGATCCTGAGAATTTCCTAGATGAGGTAACGATGAGAATGATTGCTACACTGTTGATGTGTACAGCATTTTCTGTGTCTAAACAGTAGGGATTTTATTTCTTAGGATGGGAAATTCATGCTTCCTGGTGCATTTGCCCTGTTTGGAGGAGGTTTACGCATCTGTCTTGGATTGAACATCGCAAAGCAGGAGATATTCCTGTTCATGGTTGCAATATTACAGAAATTCAAAGTCCTGCCTGAGAAAGAAGGAATGAAATGTGATTATGGTGGTCCTCGTGCGTTAGAAAGACGTCTGCAACCATTCAAACTTCGATTTGTCGCCAGAAATTGAAAATATAGAATAATTTAGTGATTGTAATTTTTTTTCCACCAATGTATGAGCTAGCTGTATAATTGCTTGGGTTACGGAATATGATGTCATGAATTCCGTCATGATCTCGTGAGTGCTTTTTTGAGTTGCTGCAACAAATAAAATAATTACAAAATCTTAATTGAATTGTCGTAGAAGGAAACAGTAAGTTGCTGCTGTTTATGCTCTTGTATATCAGAATTAGGTATTTGAAATGTGTATTATAGTAATGTGAAAGGAAGTAAGTGAGTGTTTGCTTTTATTCGTTATGTGCAGCATTGCTACAGACCGTTTATTACAGCATTGCTACAGACCATTATTTGAAGCATTGCTACAGACCTTCTTTATTTGCAGCATTGCTACAGACCGTTATTTGCAGCATTGCTACAGACCGTTATTTGTAGCATTGCTACAGGCGATACATTGTTTACCTGTTACGTATCGGACTTGTTTGCTTTAGTTTAATAGGCCATAACTACGACTGTTCACTTGTATGGTAATTGTAGATCAAAATAGTGTATTATACAGTAGATCCTTGATATACGAGTTTAATTCGTTCCCAGACCAATCTCGTATTTCAAATTATTCGTATATCAAAACGAGTTTTCCCATTGAAATCAATGGAAAACTAATTAATCCGTTCCAAACTCCAAAAACCACGCAAAATACCGATTTTAAGCTATTTTTCGAACAGAAACGTGCAATAATAATCAAAATACCAATACATATGTATGCATGTAATGAAAACATGAGAGATTATACAAGATATGATCGTGCAGATCGTCGACGTCGTTCGATCGTATTGCAGTGTCAAGTCCACTAAACACACTCTATCATGATTTTTCATTATTTACTTCTTTACTTCTATTGTAATAAGCTTTTTATCCATGGTTAACACAAAGAATTGGGACAAAATAAATCCAAAATATGCCCGAAACACAAAATATTCACTAGCACAAAACGCTCGGGACGTTACAGCTACGAAATAAGCACGTGAATTAAGCGAGTACTGACTGCGCACTCGCAAAGAAGCGCGATAGATTCTGAACGTGCTCTTTCTTTCTTTTTTCTTTCTTTTTTACAAATCGATGAGTCAGTTAGAAACGCTATTTATTGCCTCTCTATACCTTCTCACTGTGTATGACGGTCGCTCGTACTTCAAAATTGTATTCGTTTATCGAAACACAAATACTCAAAAATCGCAGCTCGTATATCGAGTTTCTCGTACATCGGGTTACTCGTATATCGAGGATCTACTGTAATCTAGACCAGTGCTTAACCGGAGCCACCTCTCTGTACGAAAAAAACCCGTTAAGAACCTCTGATCTAGACTTAGAAAGCACAGGGAACACGGTTTGTTGTTATATACCGTTCAATTCGGTATTTGTAGCATTGTTACAGACCATGCATTGTTTATCTATTGTGTATTGGACTTGTTTGCTTTGGTTGACCTGCACACAACTACGAATGTTCCCTTTCAAGTTCATTGTAAATCAAAATAGTATACTATACTGTAGAAGAAGAAAGCATAGAGGAACATGCTTGGTTGCTATATACTACAGGGCGTGGGCGACGTAATTAATTATCGTTCACATAGGTATCGTATCGCATGGATATTGTATGCAAGATAAGTTAATACCGTATTACTGCTGAGTAAGATTTTGTTCATCTATTAGAGTTCAGTATGGTCGTCACAATGTTATCTCTGTTCGTCGCCGTTGTTGTAATTCCATTAGTAATCCTCGGTTATATTTCAATGAGGAAACCGAGAAATTTTCCACCTGGACCCACGGGTATTCCCTTCCTTGGCAGCATGCATCATTTAACTAAACTTCCGCATCTTGGAATGCTTGAACTGGCAAAAAAATATGGAAATGTATTCAGCATAAAACTATTTCATTTGAACGTGGTCTGTGTAAACGGTTATGAAGGGCTGAAAGAGGTTTACGTTGAAAAATCGAAAATCTTTTGTGACCGTCCTCCAACTATCACTAGATTTGCCATGAGAGGAGAATTGATTGGGCTTGTGGAAGCGTCATACGGACCGGCCTGGTCTGCTAGTCGTACGATTTTTCATCAGACTGTCAGAGAGCTCGGGCCGAAAGGTATTGAACTCATTATCCAGAAAGAAGCTTCTTATATGATCGAAGAGTTAGTTAAAGCATCTGATCGACCTCAAGATCCTAAAAATATAATTGAATTCAGTGTAGTTAATGTCGTAGCAGCGTTTACATTCGGTGAAAGATACGATAACGATGACGTACGAATGAAACGTTTACTGTTTCTAAATTCTGAAGTATTTCGACTTTATGGTTTGGCTGACTGGAAAGTACATTTCGTATCTGTTTATCCACAATTGGCAAAAATCTGGTTTCCGAAAGGAGGAAAAGATTTTTTGAAAGCGTTGAACGAAATATTGGCTTTCTGTGACGAAGAAATCGAAAAAAAGGGAAAGGAATTTAATTTACAGCAACAACAAAATCCAAAAAATTACATCGAGCATTACTTAGTCAAAATGAAAAAACTTTCTACAGCAAACAAAAATCATCTTAGTCTGTACAAACTCAGAAAAGCCGTTACCGATTTATTCACTGCTGGTAGCGAAACTACGACGACTTCCTTTCGTTGAGCGTTGTTGTATATGGCTGGATATCCAGAAATCCAAGAGAAGATTTTCAGAGAAATTGACCAAGTTATAGGTTCGGACAAAGAAGCATACTATGAAGATCGTTCTAAACTTCCGTACACTGAAGCAACATTGCATGAGGTTTTGAGATTCAGTTCAATTCTAACGTTGGGATTATTCAAGTCATCTATTCGGGACACTGAAATGCGCGGGTATGATGTTATAATTTTAGAGACGTTTGCAGGGTATTTTCAGGCAGATATTTTATTTGTTGTCCCCTTCGAGTACTTTTGCAAGAGTTTTGTTGGCGCGCAATATAGTTTAATATTTACGAGTACCACATGTAGTCATCATTTCCATTTCTATTTATTCAAGAAAACAATTAAAAATTCACATGAGTGTATTCGTCGCTAAATCTTTGAGATGACATTTGACATCAAAAAACAATAATCTCAACAGTTTTTAATGTTATAATTCGACACCCATATTACTTGGTACATGGGCCGTGGCCTGATCACTTTTGTACGCCACTGTTGACACTATCTGCTTTGTTTAGTTATAGCATACCAAAAGGAACGATTATTTGGGCAAACCATTATTCATCGAACTTTAAACAAGATCAATGGAAAAATCCAAACAGTTTTGATCCTGAGAATTTCCTAGATGAGGTAACGATGAGAATGATTGCTACACTGTTGATGTGTACAGCATTTTCTGTGTCTAAACAGTAGGGATTTTATTTCTTAGGATGGGAAATTCATGCTTCCTGGTGCATTTGCACTGTTTGGAGGAGGAATGCGCATCTGTCTTGGAATGAACCTCGCAAAGCAGGAGATATTCCTGTTCATGGTTGCAATATTACAGAAATTCAAAGTCCTGCCTGAGAAAGAAGGAATGAAATGTGATTTTCATCCTTCTTTGGATGGAATACTTAGCCCGAAACCATTCAAACTTCGATTTGTCGCCAGAAATTAAGAAGAATAAAATTGAGTAACCATCATTTTTAACCAATGTATAAATTAGCTGTATACAGTAATTGGTGATGTTACGGAATATGATGTCATGAATTCTTTGAAACAAAGTTTCAAGATATCGTGCGGGCTTTTCTGAGTTGCTGCAACAAATAAAATAATTATAAAATATTGAATAAATTGTTGTAAGGAAAGGAACATGCTTGGTTGTTCCATACCGTTAGACAACATGAATATCGATCATTCATAGCTGTTGTCATAGATAGTGTATGCAAGATAAGTCGATACCGTATTACTAGTAAGATAAGTAAGACTAAGTAAGATTTCGTTCATTTGTTGAAGTTCAGTATGGTCGTCACAATTTTATCTCTGTTCGTTTCCGTTATTGCGATTTCCTTAGTTATCCTCGGTTATATTTCGATGAGGAAACCGAGAAATTTTCCACCTGGACCTACAGGAATTCCATTCCTTGGCAGCATGCATCATTTAACCAAACATCCGCATCTTGGAATGCTTAAACTGGCAAAGAAATATGGAAATGTATTCAGCATAAAACTATTTCATTCGAACGTGGTTTGTGTAAACGGTAATAAAGCGCTGGAAGAGGTTTTCGTGGAAGAATTGTTTTTCGAATATTTATTGCAGAGTTTGTTCACTAATCACGCCATCAAATTTGTTCATTTTCACCCATCACAAAGGCCAAGTTTGATTTCTAGCACGCCAATTTCGCTATTCGTCAGCTATTTCGATATAGTCTTCGAGGATATACAAACTAACACATGCGGATGTAACATCAGTAGACGTTGTCCAAGATCTTACCAATTGTACATAGATTGTTATAATACATATGTAGTGGTCAAGTAGTAGATTTGTAAATTGGTACAAGTGCTAGGTAGATGTCCTTCTTTCGGTGTACCTGGCTAGACCTGGCCGATCCTTATACAAGATACTTGATTTTTGTGCTGTACAGTTTTATTAGATGGCTAGCGTTATTTTGAATATATTGTGATTGTGACTGAATTAGATCGTCGAATAGGTTTCAATAATAGGTTTCATCTCCCTCCCATTCGAGATATTGCAGATCACAATTTACTCGATTTTTTTCTCATTGAAAATAGATATTTTTTCATGATGTTATATACAAATGTTACCAATGTCCCATTTCTGTATTTGTCATGCAGTACTTATCTTTATTTAACTGATTGGTTCAATGTGTTCAATGGGTTAGAAATGGCCCTAAAATTTATTAAATTCCAATATTAAATGCTCATGGGACTTATAGCTTACACCCTCCCAACCTCAGCCTCGTGGACCCTAGCGATCATCTAATTACTGAAACCCATTTCCACCACTGCATATAACATAAAAAATGAATTGGAGTAAACCTATATTATTTCTGTGATCTCATTTAGTTGTTTTGCATTTTCTATTTGGATATAGCGATTTTATTATCTCCGGTTGTTACCTCCGTTAGATTAAAAGGGTCCTATCATTATTATTCACTGGCTTTACTTAGAAACTAGACATCATTTGCAGATACATATGTTACACCTATGGGAACACAAAATTCTATAATACAGCGATATTACGACTTCTCGATGAGGCGAATTTTGAAAGGTTTTGGTGTCATTGTCAGTCCTTGAATTTGCCCGTAATCCATTTTCATCCCGTCCTTTTCCGGTTTAATGATAAATCTCTGCATAAGCGAGACCAGGAATAAAAACAACTCTTGTTTTGCAACGTACATTCCGAGGCAGATTCGAACACCACCGCCAAATGCAGTCAGTGCATCGTTTTGAACAAACTTCCCGTTCTTTGAAACATAAAAGATATTACAGATAAATGATAGTCATTTTGAGTGCATGAATTGGTGTCACCTCGTCAATAAAATTCTCTGGGTCGAATTCGGTTGGATTTTTCCATTGATCTGCTTGAAAATTTGACGAAGCGAAATGCGGCCAGACCCACGTTCCTTTAGGAATATTGTATCTGAAACGAGTAATCATGGATCAGTAAGAGCTTATATTTGAATCGTGTTTCGAAAGTGAGTGCTCTAGATATAAACTTATATGACAACAGATCGAACCGAGTAAGCCTTTATCAAGCTTCCAAGTATATGGATTCTTATTTTTTCGATAGGAGGCGCTAAAGGATTCTAAGTGGGATTTGATCGTTTCCGATCCCCTAGGGGTCCGGACCCTGGTTTTCTCTGTTCATGAATTATTCTAGGATGCTAGGATGCATCTGTACCCCTTTGCTTATTGGTACAGTGGTAGTGCTTTTATAGAGATGGAGATTCTCACCCGAGAAGCTCAGTATCTTCAATAGATTTTCGTAGAAGACCTGTAGGGAGAATTGATGAAACTCTAATGACTTCGTGTATGGTTGCTTCAGTGTAAGGCATTTTCAAGCGATGTTCGTAGTTAGGTTCTTCTGTGTCGATAACTTGTTCGATTTCTTTGTGAATTTTTTTCTGGATCTCTTGATGTCCGGCCAAGTAAATAATTGCGAAACGAATTGTTATTGCTGTCGTTTCACTTCCGGCTTGAAATAAATCTAGAATGGCTATTCTCAACTGGTGATCGGTAAAAGTTTCATTTTTCCCCCCGTTTTCCTTCATCTTCATCAGGTAATAATCAGTATAATCGCGCAGACAGGCACGATCAAAATTTTTCTTTTTGATTTCGACTTCATCGAATATAAAGTCGCATAAATTCTGTTCAACATCAACGAAATCTTTCACTGCTTTCGGAAACCAGAATTTTGTTACTTGGGGATAAACTGTGATCAAATACGAAGACCAATTTTTTAACGCAAATACATATTTTACCATGACATCGCTGTTTAAATGCAATAATCTAAGCATTTTCTCATCGGTATATTCGAATCTATTCCCAAACACAACAGAAGCAAGAATATTGGCAACTCCTATCGCCACCACATTCGACGGATCAACTGCTTCGTTAGAAGACAACATTTTTTCGATTTCTTGAACCATAAAGGCAACTTCTTTTTGAATTATATTTTCAACTCCGTGAGAGCCTAGTTCTCTTATCGTTTGATGAAAAACTCGTCGATTTGCTGCCCATGATGGACCGTATTTCCCCTCCGTAATTCCTGCTAATGGGTTTCCTTTGAAGAACGTAGATATTGTCTCAGGTCTGTCACAAATGATGCTTGAATTTTTTACGAATACTTCCCTGTTTGCTTCGTATCCACAAACACAAACCACATCTACGTGAAATAGTTTTAGACTGAAAACTTTCCCGTATTTTTTTGCAAGTTTATTCATTCCATCTGATGGGAAAGCAGTTAAATGATGCATGCTGCCTAGAAACGGAATTCCAACAGGTCCTGGTGGGAAATTTTTCGGTTTCCTCATAGACTTGTAGGCCAGGTAAAGCAGAGTCAAGATCCCAATCACCAACAAAGAAAGGATTGATATCTCCATGATTTAAAGATTGCTTTATTTCGAAACGGGTTTAGCTTAAAGTATTTCTCTGCCGCTTATTGTGATCGCTTTCTAATAAAAAGAAATAACTGTCTGTCAGATCCTCCGGATCCCGGGCACGCCCTGGGACTGTGGTAATGCTCCCTAGCGGTCGACTGAAAATTACTTATCTCTATTACGTGACCCAAATGGGCGCTGAATTCACTTAAGTTACTAGTGACTAGTGCGAACAAGCTAGCCGTATTCATGAGCTGTAAATTCATTCGCTAACTGTATTTCGTTGAGGTCTACTATAATCGTAATGTATGTACAGACATTGCTGAAGCGTAACGAATGTCTACATTCTTGTTTAAAGAACGCTTTATAAATAACTTGGGTTGTTTAAATGCAAGGAGGTCGATTGCTGCAAAAATACATTAATCAAATGCAAAGGATTCAGTGCATAATTTTTCTCGTGTCTGGTGGTGTCAAGCAAATTCCTTTGCTGCTATTAGACACAGGATTGTTTTAAATATTTTACCATATATATTTTTCGTTCGATAGAAATTTGAAATGACTAGAATTGTCCTACGCTACAATTATGCAGAGCTCCCGTAGTTTTTAATTGTATAATCGTCACATTACCACCACTAGCATCACTGTACTTAGTTCAGATCACTGCAGTGTATCTATCATCTATTCTACATTATAAATTGCGTGTGATTGACAGCAAACTACGATATGTGATACACACAGATATATATGCCGATAATATGAGCTGAACTTCAAGTAAACAGCATGGCCCCCTAAGTGTGTTCGGGCCCCATTTTATCGAAAACAGCGTGTTTCACGCATGTCCGGACACTTTTAAACGTCCAAATCCACTCATACACACTTCTTTTCGATAGCGCACTGTTTCCATCAATTAAACCTTGAACTGCAGTTTGGATAAATGAACCCAATAGTCTTTATTGTTGTGATGATAGCATGGAAAATATGATTGACTTGATTTCATTCTTTCGCAAGCGTTCAGTGTTAGAGAAATTATATTTGTTACATTGCGCTGCTGAATTACGTTTCAATAAAACTTCATTTTAGTTGGAATAAAATGGTAGTTACAGCAATTTGTTTCTTATATACACAACAGCCACAACCTTTACGAACAACCAAGTTCATATGAAAATCTAATTTCTTTCCACAAAACGTACTTTGAAGGGCTTAGGTACCATTAATAGCCCAGGTATAGGATCATAATCAAGCTTGGTTTCTTCTTTCTCTGGTTTTATCAAGAATTTCTGCAAGATGGCGACAAAAAACAAGAAGATTTCCTGCTTTGCAAGGTTCATTCCCAAACAGATACGAAGTCCACCACCAAATA
>QXVX01003524.1:0-12256 GCA_013436065.1 Halocynthia aurantium
GATCGATCTGTGGTGTTTAGTGGTTATGGGCATTTTTTATGCATAAAATGACATTCATTGTAGTGTTTTATGTCATCAGTGTGGGGTTAATGTCAAGTTATTTTACACTGTCGTACAAACACTACAAATACAATCCCGCTAACAAAGGATGAACCTCCGCAATTGTTGTCTAGTAATCAGGTCACATGAATTCTATTCCCTGTGGATCTATCGGCTAATATAAGAATCTTGATACAGTATACAGAATAGAATATAAAGATGTATACGTGTACGATATTGGAAATACATATACACTGAACAACATAAAATGACAGAAAATACTGTACTTCAATTTAAAATACTGTCACACGTCATATACTGTAACTATAGAAAACGATAGCGCTGTTTGAACTGCTTCTCACACTGACTATAGAGCAATAAGCACTGGTTATTTCAGAAGTATAAAATATTTAACTGCGTTTGCATTTAAACGGGACAGTTTCTTTATGATAGCAATAACTTGCTGATAACATTAAGTTAGGGATATGAATATGATGTATAGTACTAGAGGATTTTATAATTATGTATTCAATCTTTCTTGTGACTACTTTAGAACCNTGTGGGGCTCAATTGGGACTATTTTTACGATTTACTCAGGATTCACCTACTTCAAACTCATCAGTTGGCCCATAAATATATATAAATGTTTCCATGTTTCAATAACCAATATATATATATATTACTGTAATTATTTGGGGGGGGGCAAATGTCATCAAATATTACATAATATTATAATGTAAAATATAAGAATTTCAACACAATGTAACACATCCTTATTACATCAAATATTACATACTATTAATTTGGTGTTGTGACTGTGGGATCTCGACGCAGTACTGCTCTAACACTCCGACCAACACTCTAGCGACCGGGTGAAAATTACTTAACCATACTATTTTCGACTGAATGTTTACACTCATTAACACCCTTTAAAGGCTTACCCGGGCAGTGTTGGGTTCCTACTAGAATAATATGTATATAACCCTAGCGCTGGACCCAATTACCCCTAATCCAGTCCCGCGTGGGTCCATATACACTATTTCTGCGCCCCCTCGTACCGTATTTCTTAAAATTGCCACATCATGCGATAAAATATGAAACAGNAAACCATATGGACCTATGGGGCATAGTGGGCCACGGGAACCATTACTTTTTGTTGGGCTCAATCAGGACCATTTTTACGATTTACCCAAGATTCACCTACTTCAAACTCATCAGTGGGCCCATAAATATATAGAAATATTTGCATGTTTCAATAACCAATATATATATATTACTGTAATTATATTTCAATGGCCAAATGTCATCAAATATTACATAATATTATAATGTAAGAAATAAGAATTTCAACACAATGTAACACATCATTATTACATCAAATATTACATACTATTAATTTGGTGTTGTGACTGTGGGATCTCGACGCAGTACTGCTCTAACACTCCCTAGCGACCGGGTGAAAATTACTTAACTATACTATTTTCGACTGGATGCTTACACTCATTAACACCCTTTAAAGGCTTACCCGGGCAGTGTTGGGTTCCTACTAGAATAATATGTATATAACCCTAGCGCTGGACCCAATTACCCCTAATCCAGTCCCGCGTGGGTCCATATACACTATTTCTGCGCCCCCTCGTACCGTATTTCTTAAAATTGCCACATCATGCGATAAAATATGAAACAGCGTTAAATAAACTGCCGAGTTACTGGTTTACAATCAATCCATTGTATTCGGATATTGGATACGTATCAACGCGTTTCTCTCCTTTCATTCTTATCATATGACTCCATTGTCCCCTCTCAATAAGCGACCTTTACTCTCGTTTCGAAAAACAACGATGGAACGCCGCAAAAGAGCAACAATATTTATCTTCTTCATAATGAAAACGAATATGGCTGACAAGCGCTAATATTTACGCAGAGTTATTATTTCCTGAAGTAAAAAAGGTGCGGCAAGGAGAACAGAAGGGTCATCAGGGGGTTATGATTTAGGAGTAGGGTTGGAATCAAGGTCAACTGAACGTTTGGTGGCTTCTGTGGCAGTGGGGCCGGGAAATTAACCCCTTTACCCGTTCTGGTATCAGGTCATATTCCAACTTATGGTACGGCACGTATCGTGGGCCGGGTCGAGGAATGGGCCCCCCTGCTCAGGACTTCCTTCATAAACAAAATGTTATTTAGGAAAAGGCACATGAGGGCAGGGACAGATTTGGAGGGGGCAAAAGGACACTGGACTAAAGGCTTGTAATTTGGATATCATCACACCACTTCATACCTTATCTGATCACTAGAAATTTATATCACTATGACCTATATTACAAACTGAAAATTGTAGTCAAAGTTATTTTTAAATTCAATAACATGGAAAAATATAAAATCAGACGTCTTTCCGAGGAACCTAATATTTTTTTCGAATAAATGCGGTTTATCATTCATNAATATCGAAAAGTTTAGAACTGCAAGGAGTTTGTCTATATTTTCCTTCGACGTATTATCCTTACCGCTAGGGGACATCCCTGAGCCGCGACCGAGCTTCAAGAAAAATTTCTAGAAAAATAGCGCTGTTACGACCTATGCTGAGAAATACAAAATTACTTTGCCAAATTTACTTCAAATCGGTTCAATCGTTTGGTTTTCAGAACTGAAAACCGCTAGGGGTCGCAATACCCTGAACACGCCTAGGATCCAGGTCAGTTTTTTTAAATATTAACTCGATAGTAACCTGAGTTAGGATGCAAGTAGTCACCATGCTAAATTCAGTTTGAATATGTATTCATCCGTTTGTTTTTCTATAACTAAAAACCGCAAGGGGGCGGAATTCCAAGGTACGCCATTTTTGTCAGAATTATAATGCTGCTTATAATTAGGTTAAGATGCCAGCAGTTTAATGTTCAATAGCAGACAAACAAACTCTCTCTTTTCTTTCAACATGAAATGATTGTATCAAATAGAATCTCTAATACTGGGTCTAACACCGACCTGAAAGATTGTGCAGTTCTAGAATGTCCTCTAAACAAACCCTGCCTTTCTGATGTCCCTAGACGTCTGCCTACAGTTTTCCTAAGGATAACACCGGCCCTGACTGCTTGCGGTGCTCGTATATAGATATCTCAATGCATAGAAAGATACAATACATGATATTTTGCCACAAGACATCAAAATACATCTCATAGATCGCGATGAGTTTGCAAATTTCGTAACTCTATCTAGCTTACAAAAGCTCGTGTGGAAGGCTGTTATCATCTATCTTCTGTCTTTTACATCTGGACATTGTCGAGTTTATTTGATAATTATTGTGCGTGCAGTCTTCACTTGAGTGACATATTGTTATCTTGCTTGACATTTCAAGTGAGGAAGTAGTCAACACACAGCATCATGTCAAGTGGAAAAGATACTCAGAAGCCAGTTTTTCCATTATTGCTGTATTTTAATATAGTTATGATAAACGCTATAAAGTGGTGAGTTTTCCTTTTCTTCTCCTATTTAATGAATGTCCAGCTTTTTCTATATTTTAATATAGTTATGCACTCACTTTATATTACACACTCTATACTGCGGTGGGTTGCGAACGGGTCGCTCAGAATATAAAAGTTCATGGAGCGAGTTACTGAATTGTTACAGAATTAAAGTTTCCTGTCCAACGCATTAACGGCTCACACAGATTATAAAAGTTCATGAAACTAGTACGTCAATTGTTTCAAAAGTTTTCCGTTGCTACATATTTCATCGATTCAATCGACAAAAAAGGACGGATGTAAAGTATTAAAGAGCCCTAAGAAATTGTGAACCGGTAACCATAGGTATTGTTTCTCTAAAGCCTTTGAAATATCATGACCAGGTGGCTAAAAAAGTGCCAACTCAGACATCCGCTCGCGTGAAGCATGTAGAAATAACTAAGTTCTTACTTTATGTATTATATTTCTAAGGCCCTTGTAGGTCATGCATTGGTCAATAAGGTGAGTGTGAAGTCAAATATTCAAATACGGAAATTCGTGCTGAGATAGCTAAATTCTCACAGGGGCAGTGGAGGCTCGTTAATAAGGGCTGCAGTCCCCTCAGACCAGTGGTTTTTAAACTGGAGAGCGCCTCTGGAGATCGGATTTTGAATACTAATTATTTAGCCCAGAGGTGTCTAACCTGCAGCCCGCGGGCTAAATGCGGCTCCCGGACCGAATTCGCGGGAAGCTGTGGTGAATGTCAATTGGGCGCGAATTTCTATGGGAGCGCAGCTCTAAATGCTTGAGAACCGCTGCGGCCAAGACACTCACGTGTATGAATCAATCTCACACTATATACAGCGGTGCCTCGTAGTTCGAACGTTCCTAACGCCGATTGCTGCAGAGTTCAAACTCTAAATTTAAGAGAAATTCAATTCAGAGTTCAAACGATGCTTCGAGGTTCGAACTGCGTGCATAGGAAAGAAAATCCGCTAGTTGCGTAAACACCATCTGTTGCCCAAATTAGTCTCTCGCTCTCACTGTGAAA
Organism: Halocynthia aurantium; assembly: GCA_013436065.1. Lineage (NCBI taxonomy): Eukaryota > Metazoa > Chordata > Ascidiacea > Stolidobranchia > Pyuridae > Halocynthia > Halocynthia aurantium. Next base: position 4,528 of record QXVX01003524.1, read on the forward strand.
GCATTTCTCACATATCATTACTCTCGTGTGTGTTTCAATTCGTTTTTCCAATCCAATTTATCTACCCCAATCTATTAACCATGCCATTCAATACAAAGTGTGAAAGTGTGGGAACAATGTAGCGTTATAATGCACGGCCGTAAATCAAATGTTTGGCAGAGTGTTGTAATTTCGGTGAGCGGTTATATTTGACGAGGGAGTAATTTGAATTTGACACTTTGGTTTAAACCAATGGCCAAACCTATTTGAAGTCTTGTTACTTTGTTAACAGTGAAAATATACATCAAAGCCTATAATGTACGGCAGTAAATAAAATTGAACCTTTGGTTACACAAGCAAGGTTATTCCGAACGACCTCAAGCTAACTACGAGATAAACGATGACAATGGAAAGTTGATTCAATGAAGAATTTACAAAGTATCAACTTATCCCTCCTGACAGTAAATGGAAAGATAGTGCTTGCAGTTCCCCCCATTCTATTTTACCACAAGCCACCACAAAGGCATATCCGTGCACCAATATCCGTTCCATTATCACTCTGCACTGCTGACACGAGAAAACACACATTGTTCAGGAACGAATATTTGTTTGTTAATATACAGCATACAATTTGCTGCCGAATTGCATCGAAATTCCGGCCAAAAACACGTTTGTTCTATTGTATGTTTAACTCACATTAACGCACACAATGGAGTAAGATAACGATATAAGGCAGTGAGCGAAACAGATATATCACAACAACTATCAACAAGCGACCAACATCGTGACAACAAGAGAAAAGTTTACTGAAGAAAAGAGAAAAGACAACCAAGGTATAGTGGAGTGGTTCTTAACCTTTTTATTCAGCGCCCTTTTCTGATATTTGCTTGGGCCCTTTTAAGCCAATGCTCTACTGATCTTAGTTAGATTTTTGGCCAAGGTAAAATATCAGTTCCAATATTTGACAAACAGAACCTCAAGTCTCCGGCAGTAATTTTATATCTCGCCAAAGATGGGGTGCCCCATAACGCCCCCTCATAAACAAAGAAATAAATTATAAATTAATATAATAATTAAAAAATAATATATAAGTTTTAGTTCATTTTTGTATTTGTCACGTAGTTAAGTTTATATGTTGAAGGGCCCCCGAACCTGAAGCGCCACCACACGGTCTAAATCCAGCCCTGCCTGCATAAACGTCGCATATTGAACGCGATATTTTTATTTCAGACAATGAGATTCACTGGAACTGTTTTGCTCGTGCTGTTATTCGTGTTCGTGTCTGACACTCATGGATCAAGTAGGAGGAGGAGGAGCTATAGCTCGAGGAGGAGGTCGGCTGGAAGCTATTCGTCTTATTCTAGAAGACGCTCATACTCTTCATATGTGAGCCCATACTCTTCACATGGGGGGAGCCCATACTCTTCACATGGGAGCTCATACTTACACGGGTATAGTAAAACAACTTAGTTTATTTTTATGATTTGAATGCCGAACCCTTCACTTTGTCCACTTGGTCTTAAATCCTCAATGTCTGCAATGTCCCGTTGTTACTGGGTATCAATGGCAGCTCGTGGAAATATAGAATGGAAGCGCTATCTTTTTAATTAATGTTATTTCAATTAACGACTGTTTGCCAGAGGGTAATTAAAATATTTAAAGCAAGCACGAATTATTGCAAATGAAATCGACAATGTATACAATAAACCCTTGTTAAGTCATTACTTACCAAGTAGTAAAGTTGGAATGGCTGACCACGTGGGGGACGTATTGTCTATTAGTCAGACATTAGTATTTAGGTCTGGCGCCTAAGTATTATGACCTAATAAGGGTTCAAGGTTATCAAATTATTGTAATTTGAAAATACAGCCCTCGATGGAGACCAATCCAATCGGACAAGGACATAATTCCAGTGCTTCCCATAGGCGTTATTTTCCTTAGGAACGTCACTTGACGTTGACGTAAAATGACAATTAATACAATATTGCAATCTCTCAGGTGTCAGGGCAAAAGAGATATTGCAATGCTGAGACTGCTGCGAACTTACAGTGAAGATGCCTACAACAAGGCGGCCGACGAATTTGCTGGAAAATACAACAAGGACGCAATACGCGATGAGATTGATATTCTGACAGCACCGAGTGAAGGTGAACGAAACTATTATCATTATCCAGTCATTTAGTTTTTATGTTGCGGACACACAAAAATACAAACATCACACAATATCTCTGCATTTGGTTGCGACTTCTGGAGTCAATTACGAGTACAAGCTATTAATGTATGTTTTTCAACAGGTGACTCTGAAAAGTTGAACAATGTGATGGATGAAGATGAAGAACCTGTATCTCGCGATACAGCCGAGAGTCACCTTTGGGATGCCGACGATACCGAAGTGGAATAGTCAAGAAATATCTTGAAATATTCCTGCAATTTTACATTTATCTCAAGTCAATTAACTGAAGTAATAATCGTAATAAAATGGAGACTTGAAGTATTCCTGCTACAGTATTTTGCATTTATCTCAAGTCAAGTAACTGAAGTAATAATCGTAATAAAATGGAGACTTGAAAAGATATTCCGGTTCATTATTGAGATATGATAGATACCCATGCCTTGTATCGAGAGGGGTGAATTGTATGTTAATGAGGCCTTTATCATATCACGTTATCATCTTGTGATAAGACTTTCAATTAGACCTTTGTGCTAGTAATGGAGTTCTATCATTAAAGCTAATTAGATCAAAACCTATCTAAGATAATAGTTAACAAAATTGGATTAGAAGTAATGATGTGTTACATTGTGTTGAAATTCTTATTTCTTACATTATAATATTATGTAATATTTGATGACATTTGGCCATTGAAAAATAATTACAGTAATATATATATATTGGTTATTGAAACATTGAATATGCTAACATGTCTATAAATTTGGGGGCCCACTGATGAGTTGGACACGAGGCCCATAAGTAGGTAAACCAAACCCGGGCAATAGTAACAACGGGATAAGTTATATTGCAATGGATAGTTCAATGTAATATGACATATCTGTGCAGTGTTGTATGGTAATAGTAACAAATGGATAAGTTATATTGTAATTAATAATTGTCTTTTTATTTTTAATGGAGGCGACGTATAAAGAATTTACATGAAGATAACGAAATTTAATTATTTCCATTCAGTTTATGCAACCAATCGTTTTAGGAACTTACAAACCTTATTAAATTAAACTACTATTTACACAACATCTTATCTGCCTATCTCCCACCATATTTGATCAAGAGCTTCATATCAGTATATCAAACGAGTCGGTGTACGTTTCATTAGTGCTAATGAGTTTGCATATCGAGTAGTGATAAGATAACAAGACATCAGATAATATAATTAAGTTCGCACTTATCAGTGTATATATAAGAGAGACATTTGTCACGAATTGTTATTAGTTGATATTACAATGGCTTCATCACTGTTTCGACGCGTTGCATGCAAAAATCTCGGATACACATCAATGGGAGGAGATGGGAAAGTATTGAAAAGGCAAGACAGAGTCAGTACTAGCTCAAGTGCGTCATCTGAAGACGAAAGATTGGAGAGACAAATATACTCCAGAGTGTACAAAAGGTTAGTATTATAACTTTGTTAACCAGCTACTACTATAGTATACGTAACATGGAAAGATGTTATGACACTACCAACAGGCCTATATCCATATATAGTAGTCTACTACTTCATGTTAGTCTTGTACTACAACACACTGTGTACATGCCGGCTGATGAGTCTAGGCTCGAAAGTAAGACCATGACACTACCAGCAGGCCTACATCCATACAGTAGTAGTGTACTAATTCTTCCATGTTAGTCTTGTACCACAACTTGTATGAAAGAACCAAGTTTTATATACTATTTGCATGCTAAGCTGCTGGTTAACACATACAAATTCTTGATAGTTAGATGGAAATGATGCTGCGTTATTCTGAGGGTCGACTTATCGATTTGGGGGTCGACTTATCGAGCGAATCTAGGCAAAAATCTAAAATATACCTCAGAAATTCAGGGGTAGACTTATACGCTGTATACAGTAATTATTACGAATGTGTATCAATTTCTCCAGACGTAATACAGCTTGCTAACATTGTTCAATTCTGTTCTGCTCTTAACTATGTAACAGGAAACACAATTTCCATTAATCATTATTTAACTCCAAGCTGGGATTAGCTTCTATTTGACATTAAAATCTAAATTCAAGATGCCGAGTCGAGATATCCTGCCAACAGTTGAGACAAATATCACGGAGAGATTCTGTAACCAGATCAATTCTAATACAGGAAGGAAATCAGGAAGCAATAGCAATTAACTATTAGAAAATACACATAATATATTGTACATTGGAGCCTCGTACTTAATCTGTTCCACTGGAACTCTGAATTGTTCGTGGTTTGAATCAATTGTAAGTGAATGGAAATAGTGGAAAGTGAATTAATCCGATCCCAGACCCTTATCCGAATCCAAGTATAACAGTACATGCACATAATATGTAAGGTAAAAATAACACAAATAAATATGATAAATAAATTCAAGTCTTGTTACTGCCAATCACAAACGCACTTTACAAAGCGAACGTAATTCTTCACTACGCACGTGAAACTTTAGAAGGGCGCTTTTTTACTACGCTAGTTACTACCGTACTACTTCTACTATAGGGAGTAGAATTGTTACACTACTAGAAGTTCGAACATAGAAGCATCAGTCAAACTCTTGATTGGAATTTCTCATGAATTTAGCATTCCAAGTCTGGAATGTACGAAGTTAGGATGTTGCATCACTATATATATTATATTACTGTACAATGAAACTCTAATTTCATCGCAATAGGATGGCCGCATCCGACTCCGACACTTCAGACAACGAAGATGCGAACTTCGACGAAGTTTGTTACGGAACTGTATTAAGCAACGTCGTGCGGAAGCGTCGATTGCGAGGTCCATTCCAAAGCAAAGGATCATATAAATCATCTACGTCATCAGCATGCTCGGAATCGTCATCGTCGTTTCCCGATGACGTCATAGAATACGTCATACCAGATGAAGGTAAGAATGGTATCATTATATTAATTACGAGAAGAGTCCTTGCGCGGGTGAGCTTATAACACAAAAGTAATCAGGGATATATCAGGATTCGATGGGGCAATTTTAAGTAAGATTTTATCCCCTAGGGAGCCCGTACCCCGGTTTTCTTTGTACATACATTATTTTGGGGTATATTTGAACCTTTGTATCCAATTTGATAAAAATCTGATTAGGAATGGGGAAAGTGTTCAAATTTATACAGGTTTATTATATTAGGCTATGATACAGTGAGGTAACCTAACTTGTATCATTAGTGTGAACAGAGATTTAATCAAAGATTACACTGGATTACCAGTAAAATATCCGTCTTATGGAATAAACTTCACGGGATAAAGCTATCGCTATCCTTATCCCCATATGCGCTTTGTATAATATAACTTCACTTTAACATGATAGCGAAAATAGCATATGCTAATAGCCCTGTACTTGCAAGCTGTCTGGTGAATTCTGCATCTCATGATCTAATAACGATATAAATATATCGGCTGGATTCACACAGTAGCAAGAGTAACGAATACTGGTTTTATATCTTTGTCGGCTAATTTTGATATCGATTATCAGACTGACTTGAATTCTGACTCGAAGTCTGGATGCGTATTATGCATGGGTATAGAGCTTTTTCAGCTATCATAGTTTGGGGTGCGTATTACATTTGGAAAAATACGTTAATAAAAATATTATATTTTCTTCAATTAAATTTAAACAACCCCCTTTCATTATCCATTGTGTATACACACCTAATAATATATATGTACAATTTTCTTCGGGCCCAGGGGACAATGCCCCCATATCGGTGACCCTGGTGTTAACAAACTAGCTCAAAACGTTCGTACAATGCCCCTTTAACCCCCCTCTCAGTGACCCTGGTGTTCATCTAACCGACATTTTTCATTCTCGTAAATCAATTTGTGGGAAATGATAATCATGTGCAATGATGCGTCCGACCATAAAACATCGTAATATATATTTGTCCTTCTAACAGTCGTAAATTCGTTTGATATGGAAATTGTAAAACAACCGCGAAGATATTTCTAACGACACAAACGCTTCACTCGCTGTTATTATTGAATCGAGTTCTAAGCGAATGCACTTAAGATCAAAGTAATTCGTTGTAAAGGGGAAGTAACTACTTAAGATTATGATGGAGATCGATATGGGACGTTTTAACATAGGAGTTAGTTGCAATGTGTAGTCACTTGAAAGGGCAGGAGGCGTAGAACTGTATATAGAATATATCTATATGTAGATGTTAATGCTCTATGTTAGATGCTAAGTGGTTGCAGAACTTTGCATATCTGACTCCATATTTGTATAACTGATTAGACTTTAACTTATAGTTTATTATTGAGAGCGAATTTAAAGCCCATCTACTTTCTACTTCCAAGATACTAATATAGTAAGTGTAAGAAGGTATTTGAACCGTGGCACGCAACATATTATTTATGTTAATTCATTCAAGCAGAGTTTAATATAAACTTACCATGACGCAAGGGACCTTTATGAGCAGGTGACACAAAGAAGGGACACTTGAGAGGTGCAGTACAGTGGTTTCACAGGCACTTGTACACTAAGTTACACAAATATTGTACTGTACAGTACTAGCAAGTTGACATGAGCACTCATTACGAATTAGACAAGGGAACAGCACTTGGAAGATGCAGTACAGTGGTTTCACATGCACTTGTACACTAAGTTACACAAATAATGTACATAGAGCAAATTACGACTTGTCAAATGAATAAATTCATTCAAAAAATTCTACTTTCAAATTAATCATTATGTTTCTGTAAATGGTAATTGTTCACTCAATCGGCCCCTACACTATACAGTTTGCCCACCCCGTGCTCTAAGAGGAAATATCTTAGTTGGACGTACGTAATCCACAACGTTCAATCATCATTATCATGCACGTGTCCAACAACACTGCAGTTTATCGAATGACAAATCCCTGTAGGGCGTTTCCCATCTTGCATTTGCAACTGCATTATTGCAGGTGTTTTATACATTTCACGGTAATTTCACGCTACCTTCGAATCCATGCTACCGGTAATCCGAGCTAGGTGGAAATTTCTAATTAATCACATCGCGTGACAAGATAATTGCTAAGTAATTATCTTGCTTTCTTATCGAGGTGATAAGCTCTGTTCTTTGTACGATAAGATGTGGTTGCAATCTGGATTTGCAAAGGTAGTAATGGAGGTTAGTTAGCTCAGTTTGAATTTATAAGAGATTTTAGTTACAGCCGTAAAAGAAATAGTAACTCCTCGATTACGACTGAAATTCGCCTGAACATTGGAAATCAGGTAATCGAAGCGCATTGTTATTTGAAAGAAATTACGCAAGGAATTGTTGCAGTAAGAACATGTTGCACACTAACTGGGTAGGTTGGTGCCGAGGCAGAAACAGCTACCATTCATTCAATATTTCATGCAAAATGATTCACACGGTTCATTCTTGGTCATATACAGTATCGAAATAATTCTCTGGGCTTAAGTTGAGGCCCATGAGCTACAGTTTCGGTATTATTTGATGCTTACGAACCTAGGAAAAATACTACCAATCCTTGCTTTGATGGCTAGTAGATGGGGGAGGGGATGGCATGATTCTACAGGTGCCTCAATGAGCA
>QXVX01003529.1:0-11324 GCA_013436065.1 Halocynthia aurantium
AAATTAAAGTAATACAAATACTAGATACACAATTATGCAGAACTCCCTTCGTGTTTTCAATTGCAAATGCACTTATTATCACGCAACAGTTTGATTATAGACAAGATAAACAATAAAATGCAATGCATAATTTTATGCATAAATTGCAAAATCAAGTGACCCAAAAGAATTTGCAGACGACCTGGGTCGCTCTAGGGAAAAGACGAAAACTGAAAATGGTCAAATATATTAACTTCATTACTATTACTGGAATTAGTGGATAGGTACATTTTACTTTGTTTCACTTTTACAGTTTGATTTATGTCATTGGGGACTTGTATACGACCTACGTACCCAGCTGTAGTACCCGAGCAAATCTCTTGATATCCAACACGTTGCAAACATTTTTACTTTACTTTTGTCTTAAACATTTCAGCTGTCATTCAAATCTCATTGTCTCATTAACAACGACTGATAAAGAACGAACGCAGCGTGCGTGAGTGGAAGAGAGAAAAAAACAAGAGACAGAAAGTATATAAGGCTGAAGCTCATTCGTAGCAAGGCATTCGTGGTTTGACATAGAACAACGAACAAAATGATGTTTGTATTGCCTTATCTCTCTTATGTGACTTCGATTTCCGAAACGGTTCGTTTCTCGTTCGTATTCACGGCCATTTTATTACTTGTTCGTTTCGCGATGGACCTTAAAAAGCGCCGACCCAAATTGCCCCCGGGCCCACGAGGCCTTCCCATCATCGGGAACATGCTCCAGCTGGGAAAGAATCCGCATTTAGCCATGACAGAATTGAGCAAGAAGTACGGTGACGTATACAAGCTTACTTTAGGCTCGAGAATGGTCATTGTGCTGAATAGGCAAGACGTCATTAAGCAGGCTTTGCTAAGACAGCCAATGGATTTTATAGCGCGACCGCATATGCATAGTGCGACGTATGTTAACGATGGACATAGTGTTGTATTCGGGTCTATGCCAGTTCCCGAGCACAGACGGTACAGGAAATTGATAGTGGACGCGTTGAACGAATATGCCCTCGCGAAAGAAAAACCCACGCAGGGAGCCGCGAATAGCGACAACGCACTAATAAATACGAGCTCGGTCATCGAAGGAGTCGTAACCGAAGAAGTGAACATTCTGGCCGGCAGATTGGTTAAGTTCAGCCGAAAAGCAAACGAGGAAAGCGGAGATGAATCTTCATCGACTGAGTCAGAACATGGGAGTGAAGCGGAATGCCAGAAGCAAGGAAAAATGAGTGATTTTTACACTGAAATTGCCTGGACAACAAGCAACATACTGTGTACATTTTTACTAGGGGAAAGGTACGTAATTACTGCAGTCAATTACAAAGATACAGAAAGCAGAGCAAGTCGCGTAAATCTTAAACTAAATCTGCTGTTGATCCTCGATTTTCCGGAGCCCGATTTACCGGAATTCGAGAGATTCGGACAAAATTTTGAAAAATATAAAATTTGAATTTAGCGCCATTTGTCAGAGCATTTAGAGCCATTTGCCATTTAGCGTCAACTCGCCTCGGCCTCGCTTAGTTCATCGCTCGGCCGGAAGATTTGTTTCGTTCGACGTATTCTTCTGGCCAATAAGGGACGTTAGATCATTCCCAAGGCTTGCCCAGGTCAACCTTTATATTAGGAAAAATTGAGCCCCACCACGTGTACCAGGACAATTCAAGTTTACTAAAGCGGACAAACAAACAAACTCCTTATTTTATATGCTAGAAGATATCAAGATTCATATTTTGGCCGCTAGGGAGCGTCATAGCGTCCTAAGTGGGATTCCATCTCCTGTCTAGATAGTAGTACTTTATAACGATTGAAAGACTTTTATATATTTATATTGATTTCAGATACGAGTCCGGTCATCCTCACATTAAATTTATCATCGACAACAACAATGATTTTTCCAAAACAACAGCATCAAGTGCAGCTGTAGATATGATGCCCTGGTTTAAATACGTATTCCCACGAGCACTGAAAAAATTTATCGCTGTTACAGGAAAATTCGAAAAGTAAGAATTTGAATTTGAATACAAAATTATTTCCCAACTGCAGTTAAACATTTTCTACTACTACTATCCTACCTATCGGTAACTGCAGTGCTCTTCGTTAGATGAATATTATCCCTTGTTATTATCCCTTTATGCACCTCAACTATATAACTGATTAGACTTCATCTTGAATTTGATAGTAGCTTTGTGAAAGGTAAATTAAATTTCGAAATTCAACTGCAGTAAACATTTCCCGCTACCATGATAGTGGTATTTGCTTATTGCTACATAGTCGGTGTAAAAAGGAATCTAAACAACACTATGCAACATATTATAGCATGATATGTTCTATGATTCATTCCTATAATTTAGAATTTGAACGCAACAGTATTTCTTGTCAATATTTTAGAAAACATCTATTTATCATAACGACGATATATTTAGATTCATGGGAGGTCATATCAACAAACATCTCGAACGCTTTGACGAAATTTACAATTGGGAAAATCGTTTGCAAAAACCGATCGAGCCGACGAATGTTCTGGACGGATTGATATTAACGAGCAGAAATAACAAGGGCAACCCACTATACACTGAAAAACACACACTTAATACGGTAAGAACAATACATAAGGTCTAAATGTAAACTTTTTACATTTTTTTCCACATTAACAAGTTGAAACTTTTTTTCGAGCGGCCCCAGCCCACTTGGTATTGACAGAATGCCCAAATGGCCGTTTTCAAATTTATTTTGTTTGCCATAGAATAGTGAATACGCGAAGACAATTATTATTTATGGAAACTCGACCATGATCGCCAATTTTGAACTGTAGATTAAAATTTAACCCAGCGCATATCAAAGAATGACCACAATTAATTAAACCTTTATATTGAAATCTCACATTAATTGAAACCATGCTATGAATAAATAACATTACATTACATTAACTTTATATAAAATATATCTCATTTAATACAGATAAAGGATTTGATGGGAGCCGGGTTCGATACAGTTTCCAAATCACTGACTTGGATTTTCGTTTACGCGTCCGTATTTCAAGACGCACAGGAAAGAATTTTTCTAGAAATCGAAACGTTCATGGAAGAATACAAAAGACCAATACGGTAAGTTGGGTCCTACAATAGCAGGGTCCCTGGTTATCCTCTTGCGACCCCATCCCACGACCCCCTTCCCCCACTTCCTGTTCGCAAAGTTTTAATGCATTACCTATCATTTTACCGCTGGTTGGGTTCATGATATCTTTTCGCCACCTGGGAATAGTACAGTAGGTTGTTGGACATTTTAAAATAACGAACTTGAATTTACGTGGGAGAAAATAATATAATATCTCCGTTGCTACCTCAATTTTTACAATATTTAAAACGATAATTATTTTAATAATGTACAAGACCTTTTTTCATATTTCAGGTATGCTGATCGCCGCCATTTTCCTTACACCAACGCGTTTATTAACGAGATATTGCGTCATGCGTCCTTTACCCCGTTCACTATACCGCATGCGGTGACACGTGACAACGTACGGTTGCTAGGATACGACATACCACGTGACACGATCGTGTTCATCAATCAGTACTCGGTCAACCATGACCCGCTGATGTGGAACTGCCCCGATCATTTCCGGTAACAATTTTTTTAATTTTTTAGCGTGGTTTTTCGTGGGCCCCAAGATGTGTAGTTTCCCTGTGCATTAGTGAGGGAAACTGAATACGAAATCCTCCTACGTATGTCGGCTTTCATAATATAAGGCAAAGATTCTTAACAAGGGGAGAGGGATTGAGATCACGCACATTGGTAGATCCAAATCGTCGAAACACTGACGCTACTTCCCCATCATATCAGGATAATTATGACCCTAGTCTGTGCAGCTTAAGAGGACTGGCATATTATTTGGAATGCACATTTTGAGTTTAAACCATCTAGGAGAGGGGGAAATGACATTCTTACATTTGGTGTAAAGGAGGATAGCCAGACTAGGCAATGTGGCTCTTACTTACAAATACCTTTCAATAGTCTGAGCAGCTTGAGAGGGCTGGCATAATATTTGGAATGCGCATTTTAAGTTTAAACAATCTAGGAGAGGGGTAAATGACTTCCTTACATTAGGTATAAAAGGGGAAAGAGGCAAAAAAGATTGAAAACCACTGTACTGCGTTCTTGCTTGACTTTAACATAAAGTTACCTTAGGTATTTAACTGTTCAAAACATTACGAGGAATAATTTTTTCCCCAGGCCGGAGAGATTTTTGGAAGCTGACGGATCGTTCAAGCAAGACACCGCGGATCAAGTTATGATTTTCGGGATGGGAAGACGAGTATGTCCCGGGAAGACACTTGCAAGACTCGAAATGTTTCTGTACACTACAGAAATCATTCGACAATGTCATCTGAGAATGCACCGCGATCATCCGGGACTTCCGGCAACCGAATACGGACTTACGATGCGTCCTGAGACCGGAAAAATGGTCGTTAACTTCAGATGAACGTTTGATGCGAAATTTCAGCATTAATATGTGGGGTTTTGTTGTGTATGAAACATATGGTTCTTTATGGTTCTATGGTTTTCTATGGTTCTTTATGGACTTTTTGGGGGAACCTGAACGTGCACTCGTCTTAGCGCGGGTTGGCTACTTTATACCGCTTACGGAGCGAAAGCAAAGTCTATGGGTTTATGGCGGGAAAATTCAAAATTTGAAATATCATAATCATGTTCAATAACCAATAGATGAAGGGTATAATAAAACATGGGACCAGTAACACGAAGGTACTGTACTTATTAATTTTTTCACGTGTGAACCAAAAATATTTGTTTCAACCTTTTTGTCCTTTATTTTGATAATTACGGTACATCAGAATTTAAATAAATCTGATTCAAATATGATTGGTCCGATTAAGATTACTGCTAGTGTCATAGTAGGAACCTCTCCCGTTTCCTTACATTAAGAATTGCGAGGCCGAAAAAAATTATTGCAAAACAATCAAACGAATGTCTTTTTCATGAACTATGTACACCAGTCTTAACGTTGACAGTGGTTCACTGCTACCAAGCTGCAATGTAGATTGCAGATATGTGATAGGGGAGACTCGAGGTTCTGTTTGTCTAATATTCAAACTGATATTTTTAACTTGCTAAAATCTCACTAAGGTTCGGTATAGCATAAGCTTAGGAGAGATAGGCCAAGCAAATATCAAAAAAGGGTACTAGAAAAAATTAGGTATAATATATTTTGTTTAAAGTATAACTTCACCCTTAATGCAACCCTACAAACAATCGTATCACCGTCAAACCGCAAATAATCGTTTCATCGTAAAGACATAGAAAGTTTCTCTCAATGATAAAATAGTGTTTGAGATCCAACACTAGATAGACCTTCGTGCAATGATGCAACGTTTTACCTATGGTTAATTATTTGCCAGTACGACTAGATAACGAGTTACATAGATACACAAACGGATATTTAAACACTATGCAACGAACACGTCGCGTGAGAAGACATTGCATGTATATATACATGAAGCAATATTTGAAAACGAGTTTACAAATGAACAACAAAGACCTCGCGTGACAAGCTTGCAATAGATCGGAGATAATTTTGAGATTTCATAAAACGATGAACGTTTGCATTGAACCACTAGCATTACATTACGCAAGTCCCATTAGCAATATAGAATTTGTGGATCCTTTCGAACGAACTATTCGTATTGCTGTTTGAGCATCAATTGTAGACCAGAGGTGGCACTCCCGGGCCGAATACACTTAACCGGATTAGGCGGCGAGCCGCACTTGCATTTCACATCGACTATCATCTACCAGTGACTGGCATAAAAAAATCGATTTGGTTTTCTTACAAATCAAATAAGACAGCGGTCACTATATCAAGTAAGCCATTTGGCCCTTTAGTTTTCGGAATCTCGCTGGTAAGAGTATCAGGCCACTTTAACAGACGGGCATTTCGGTGAATAATATTGATACAGCAAACAGTGAACGTATTTGTAAAGAGATATCTATTTTGTCATCTGCTTATACATTGATCATATGTATATTAAGCACTGATTATAATAATTATTTGTGCACTTTATTTTCTGAACTGTCGATTGACCCGTACGTAGCGTGATAGCGAAATTACAAGCCAAAACAAGAGGGTTAATATTACGACCATTTGCTTGATCTACTTCGTCATATACATATATCATATACATTTGGCAGCGATTACAGAATTAATCAACGAAGAAATGGGGCGTTCATTTCCCATCATTGCCTGACCCAATTACTAACTCTCCACGACCTCCATTCTCTGCGTGAATAGAATTAAAAATATGCAATTCCCTATCGTTCCCGTATTCCTCAGAATTTCCCGCATTTCCCTATTTCAAATCAAATAGAATATGTATAATCCTTGAGTATAGGAAACCTTTCATTTAGAATTTTCATACACGCGACCTCTGAACTTCGGATTTCCGAAAGGTTGCGTTCCATTTAAATCGATATCATGACACCGGATAGCTCGCGTGTGTAAACGTTGCATTCTCAACATTCCGGCCACTTCCTAAGCGGCAAAACTCTTTCTGATGCCGAGATTATTCAATGATCGAGTGGAACTAACCGCAACAATTGCACCGACGCGAACAGTTTGCGTGTGAATGGAAATGAAGAAGAAGTTTGCTCGCATAAGGGATTTTCCGTTAATGAAATAATAACAGTACAGTAGTCTGACTAAAAAAAATTCATGACAAAATCTGGATAAATAGTAATTATATCGGTTTTAGTTTTTGCCTCTTAAATCTTATTCGGGGGTGTCTGACTTTACAGACAGTTAGTGTCAGTGGCATTATTCTTTCAAAATAAATGCCCCAGATCCCGGGTACGCCTCAGGAGTGATCTGGTATAAATTACTTGACCGGACAGCCCCGTTTTTTTTCACTAGGCGACTGGTACGTCATAAGACAATAGGTTTCAACGACACTGAATCCGAAAGACAAAAACAAGAAAAAACGGTCTATAAAGTCACCTCATTGAAACGTCATCCACCGCTCTCGTTTTACAATCTTCAATCGAGTGTTGCCTTTTGGTATCACTGCTTCTGACCCGTTTTGACCCTGGAAAGAAAAGTAATGGGTAAATCGCAAGAATGAAGTTGTCCCACAGCACGCAAACTCTCGTGCTTCTCCCATAATATTTTGAAACTTTGAATCGCTCGCGTGCCAGCATTATCTATAATAATGTTCTTAGTCTGTTTACAGACAATCTCGCATTGTCTGATGTACTAGCGCAAAATCTCATTATGGAGCTAGAGAGCACTGTATGATTGCGTGCAAGCGAATAATATATCGTCTATTAACTGACCTTCGAACTTATTCTGTATAATTTAACTTCCAGCTGCAGTTTTCGTAAACTTTTATTGAAATGGTACTGAGGTTGTCACTGACGTAATAATCATGGATTCACGAGGTTATTATAACCTCATTGAAGGTCACTACTATCACTGAAGTGACCCCAGCGTTGTATATACCCTATTTACACCACGCTGGGTCGACTGTGAGCGGAGTAAGCTTGCTCAAGGACACGAAGGGCGGCTTATACTCGCCGAAGCCCGATATTTCCGTTCTAGGCTAATCCAGACTGGATCTCTCTGATAGGTACGGTAATACAATAAATAATATTGCAAAAGGAATCGAATTTCAATTCCCAGAGCCTCATCGAAAGTCATAAAACATACCCTAGTGGTTGTTATCGTTCCCTAAAAGTCAACTGATGGATGGCTGATATCGAACAAAATAGAAGCTAGATTACATAGTATACAGGGGAACTGTACAATTTCCTAAGTCGAATTTCAACTGTACCATTTTCCTACTGGCACTCAAATATTCTACTACAGTATGGGAGTTACCTCTATTTGTGGGTTGCGGTGAAAGTTGGATACATTATGTATTTGAATGGAGAAAATTTTAAGTTCGGCCCGGGAGTGCTACAGGATTGCACACCTCTGTACTAGACTGTCTTATTGCGTGTATTTTGTCGATTTTGAAGTTACGGTTTTAACACCCACAAGTTAGCTCTGATAAAATCGACAGGCCCGTTTGTAATTGATTAATTACGCTCTTTATTGTCGCTTGTGGTGAAGATAATCGTCTCTCTCTCTCTCTTCCTAACGAGACTCATTATTTTTCTAAACCAGACAATTCGTTTGTTTTCTGCCGTGCTATGAATGTATTTCGTTTCCTATTGCATGTGAACGGCTCGTTAAGATCTTCATTCGCACGCAACTGTATCATTGGTTATATCTAATGTGCCACGCGCACGACTGCATGACGTCACATGACGTCACGACCGCATGCTTGGATATTTTGCAAGTAGGGCTAAAATATTCTCATAACTAGAAAACGCCATTTTAAGTTTGGTTCATATTTAGAAGTATATAGCTATTAATTAGTTGCATTTTGGGAAGTCTAAAACTAATATGCAGAATTAAAATATCACCAAGAATAAACGAAATAAAAATATCGCATTGAATTATAATTTACTCTGGGGGGTATCATACTTTTCTGTACATAGCACACGGCCTTAAAAACAGGACAATCCCATTAAAAATGGGACGTATGGTAGTCCTACTTATAGGTGACATGAAACATTCCTTATTCTATTCGCAACCCCTTTGTAACAACTCTGCGACAAGAACTTCATGATGGTAACTCATTATAATGTTTTTCACATCAGCCAATCGCTACTAAACTTTTAAATGAAAAAAAAACTTTAGGTGTTTAGTTCATCAAGCTCACTGACGTAAAAAGGGTTGTTTCTGACGTCATATTGTGACAGAACATGGCATAACAGGAGGAGATTAGATCACCACGTTAAACTATCATCCTTATATCTTAACGATCTGAAGCGCAATATGTTTATCGTGACATGCACTCACTGGAGTTCATCCATTCGAGCCCCATGCATTTCACATACGGCGTCCACCAGTGATGGAAATGGGTTTTTAATTATGGGTTCTATATCACGCGTATGGATCAAAGTACATATCATTTCCTATACACATGTAATAACGTATATAACATGTCGCGTAGCGCTGTCTATGCTCTTTCTTACACTGTATATGGAGCAATAATCACAAGTTATTTCAATAGCACAAAGTATTAAAATGTAGTGGATTTTGGCACTTATTTGGCTTCTATAATAAACTGCTGAATTCAAAATTAAGTCTAATCAGTTATACAGATGCAGATGAACCACAATCTGCCTCTACTAAGACAATCCGTCTCGCGTTCACTATGGAGCAATGAGCATGGGTTATCTTAGTAGTAGAGAATGTTTAGCTGTAGTTGGGTTTTGGCTTCTACTGAATTCAAGATGAAGTCTAATTGGTTATACACACGTAGAAGTCAGAATGGAGCAGGCGCAACAAGAGGTCACAGCATCAACAAAGGAGATCAATATTTCTACAATACAACGGACAGCCTTTTCTATCAATATTCAAGTCAAAAGCAACATCCAAAATATAACAAATAGGTAAAATATTAATATTTTAACGCCAGACACAGAATCTATTGTTATTCTAAAAAATAAATTGGGCATAAAACATGGCAATGAAAACTCCTGTGAATTTCTGTCACTAAGTGTCAGTCACGAGTCGAAAGAGTAAACACGTGATCGCGTGCGAATCGGGATGAGATCAGAGAACAAACAAAGTCGTAAAGAAAGTGAAATTTCTGCTTGTTACTCTTTATAGCGCGGTGTTGTATGTTTGACCCAGTGCCTGAAGCTACATAGAGTCAGTTACTTATCAATAAGGCAGATAGAAAGATCTTCAGAGAAGGCAGAGTGAGATAAGCTAGATACGAATGAGCAGAACTGACACACAGGGAAGCATAGCTAGAATAAAATAGTAGCAAATGCTAAGGACTACGCGGTTTGTCAAATATTATCAGTAATGTGAGATTCAATTACAATGTTTGCTCAGTGGGAAATCGAAGGTATTGTAATTCATGAGCATCAAACCGCACGCCAAGCGACAAAGCTATGACAATAATGATGCCGCCAGATAAATGTAGTGATTACTGCTGTGACGTTTTTATACATCTTCGAATAAATGCGACTAGTGCCAATGGGAAGGGTGTGCAAGGGGCACAGACAGTTGGGAAAGTTGACACAACTTATTTAGCAAAGACAATGATATATGATATCTTGTCTGCTTTGCGGCTAGTTAATGGCATAAATTGTAGTGGATAAAAATAGGATGCTTGGGGGCTCGAAACTTACTGGAAAAATATTCCGCTCAAAGGCTTACGAGTATAATTTTAGGTATTGCGAATTGTGTAATGCTTGCCAATCCCATTGAATATGTAGCACGGCGTAAGTCGACTACGAAAAGGCATTACTGAAATTCATCTGAACTAGTTGTCCTAACGAGCAATGGATAATAAAAAAAAAACGAATGAAAGGGACGCAGTGAGGTGTCAATGAAAAGTAAACAAAGTCTGAATGTGAGAGGTTGTATTTAGTTAAGCTTGGACGATTGATAAGAAAGACAACGAATTAATATGGGAGAATGAAAAACTTTTTTTCGCCAACAGAGGAACTTGAAAAGGTGCTAATACTGTATTGGGTTCGGCTCCTCCTCATTTACCAGAGTTTGGAGGGCTGTGGTAATAGTTGGAATTAAAATATTGAGGAGTTTGAAATAATTCGAACTATTATTTCACTAGCTATAATAATATCAACATCCTTCAGTCGTAAATGAATAAGCTTTAGAAATTACAAATTGTTGGATATGTTACATATGAATCCTTAGGTCTCGAACCCTTCGCCTACTTCACATAGTGTAGAGTTCGGACCTGCTAGTAAACCCAAAATGTTCCACCCATGCGAATTACATGTTCGTGAGAATCGAACTTCTTCAGTAAATAAACAATATCGTGTCGTGTCAAGATTTCAGTCATTCAACTCTGTTGAATTTTGTATTCAAGTCGACCAAAACAAACACAAAACTTTGTAAAAAGTGCGCAGAATGGGAGAGGACCAATATGGGTCCAAAACTCAACACAAGAGAAATTCTTTACCAGGCTTTCGGGAGAAATCCTAAAAATAATCTGATGGAAATACAAAGAGTTCGCTCACAATGGCCTTGCTAAAAATGTAAACTCGATTACATGACGTGAACAACACGTTCAATTATTCCAGCTTATAGTAAATATATTACCTACTTGCTTACAGTACCCAAAATATACATTGCTAACGGTAAACGTTATAATATCTTAAATATTAAATATCTACAGTTGAATTATTGGCTACCACAAAGTACTCGG
>QXVX01003531.1:0-11902 GCA_013436065.1 Halocynthia aurantium
TTCAATCTCCGTTTTTATTTACAAATACAGTAGGCCCTCGTTTTTCCATGG
Source organism: Halocynthia aurantium (assembly GCA_013436065.1). Lineage (NCBI taxonomy): Eukaryota > Metazoa > Chordata > Ascidiacea > Stolidobranchia > Pyuridae > Halocynthia > Halocynthia aurantium. Next base: position 52 of record QXVX01003531.1, read on the forward strand.
TCACCAGGGTTCCTACAGGATGCGACATACCTTGAATGCGGGTAAAGGAGCGATAAGTTACAGCATTTTCTCATAGGGACAGGTGAGATGAAGAGATGGTAGAGTTATCACTCGTTGGGCATCCCTAACATGCATATAAGCAGCTTAGTAACATGCCTGCGCTACTCGTATTCTCACAATCCTAGCACTCGCATCGCACTGCACTATTGGAAATTATATTCCTATTTATTCTAATTTCAATTACACATGAATTATAAAATTCGTTGGTTGATAAAATTGACTGATAAAAAATAGGATTATAGCATTAGCATATATTTACTTATATTTTATTATACTTTTACTAGATTATAGCATTCTGGATTAACACATTTTGTAAACCAGAAATTTGATATGAGTTTTACAGTGATTATATGAGAAAAACTACACGTAATAGGCACGAAAGTTTATTTTATTGGCCATTTATTCCTTTGTCTTAATTGAAACGACGTTGCCATTTTCCCGCGAATCATTTTCAAATTTGGCACAGATGTTCATATGCATCCCAGAATATTACATTAACATAAATAAACCGGCAATATCTCCCTCTGTGTCCAGAGGAGATAAAATCCTTCTTAGAATCCCCCAAATTGTAAGTATGACAATCTTCGTGATTGTAAAGTAATAGAGGACGAACTGTATTTTAAACTGATGATAATTCCGTCTCGGGTATCTAGTATCTAGCATTATGCTGTGTGAGCCACTCTTTCGTGTGAGGTAACTGTATGATTAGCGAAACTCTGGATTTTGACCGCCATTTTGTTTCAAAATTCATATAAAAATAAATGGAGAGATAATCGAAATTATGGCGATGAACTATTATACTATACTCGCCACACTTAAAATAACGTCACTTGTTTCATTGCAACATAAAGTCTATATTGTCTATGACATAGAGTAGACAATATATTTTAATGGATTGCACTACATTCTAACTTACACCTAATTTCTTCCCCTTTTATTAGGCGCTAATCTTCGCAAATACGGTGAAATAAGTCGATAAAGTGCCTTCAGTAACAGATCTACTCTACCGTCGAGGTGTTGAGAGACATGAATCAGAGAAAAGATTTTGAAGCATATAGTATAATATATCAGTTCTTCATTATGCTCAACTAATGCGGGGTACTAGGATAACAGCCCGTGGAATCATTGAAAGCAATATATATTGAATTATAGAGCGGACATAAAAAGGAGAGACATAAAACCAATAAAACTGTTTTGATGTACTGTCCACAGTGTTACTCTGCATTTTTATATAATAAAAATCACCTCAGGGTATTATATATATATACATATACTGTATATGATTATGTAAACTTTGAAACAATAGTTAAGCAAACGCAACCTTATCAATCAACTTTGCACCGAATCTGCGTCACTATCCTTACTTTTCTTTCTTGTCTTTCAAATCGGCAGATTTTCGAGTCACGTTTTTTCTAAATCACCTGCCGACGACTTAAGCAATATTGTGCTTTTAATCCTTGTGTAAATCGAATAGCGATAAAGGGAGAATGTATTCGACCGTATTGTGAAAAAACAGTTGGAATTTCATCGATGCACTGTATGTAGAGGGCGTAGATTGAACGTTATGGTGTATTATCATATCACGTACCATAATTTTTGGGAAATAAACTGCAGCTGATTTGAGAAAATCTTCCAAGAACTAAATCACCGACCCATAGACAACTTTTTTTTCGACTAAAGTGCAAACACTGCGGCTCTCGGTATGAAATGATTACAGGCAACTTGAAGCATCATTTGAAACAGAACAGCTTTTTTATAATTGTTCCCTGAGATTACCAAGATTTACATTTCAAATACTCTCATTGTATTATTGCCAAATGTAAGCTTTCACGTGGCGGATATAACAAGGACGGGGAAAATTGAAGAGAAGCTTGGGATAAACATTCAAGTCACTTCTGAATGCAACCTAAAGTAAACTTTGGAAATTGCTGTTCAAAGTACGATAATGAATTTGCAGGGGGGGAGAGCCATAAATCAGCCTTCCGCACATTAATAAAATAATTTTTATGTTTTATTAACTGTGCTTAAGCGGTCGACTGATTAGCAATGGTTACTTCACCGTTATCTTTATCTGATCATGACTATACATTTCCTCGAAGAGATAGCTCTCCTTCTTCTTTTCTCATATAGAAATTTAAGGAATTCAATAACTAAAGACATAATAAATGGAACATATTAATGTCTGTGTAAATATGCATAAAAAAAATTCACATACTTTTTCGCAAGCTAAATTAGTGTAAATATGTCTAGTCTATATGGGATTGTATTGTATGTTTTAAACATCCGTCTACGCACGGAAAAGAAATACTCTATTTTCGACACAGGATAAATTTCTAATGTGAAAATGATTTGTTCAGCAAACATAAAACTTGGATGAAGTAACCTGCACTGGATTTATTACCAATCACCTACATATATAAATAAATAAATGCATACGACACATTGTCTGTGGCCAAATCCAGAAAAATGAACTTGAGCTTAATACGATTACTTTGTTTACTTGATAGCTCGTATCGTCATGCATGATAGATTCCCCGAGACTAGGCAACCACGCTTACCAATTTTGGAAATAAGTAAGTAAGGGCAAAGTGCAACATTTTTATGGATATCATTCACTTTTTAAGTACTGTATTTTTGTATTTTTCGGCGTACAATGTCATTGAAAAAAAGAATTAAAAATTTCAAATTCTTATTTTATCCTCTGTTAATTATATTCTTCATCATTTATTGAGCCGTGTCATATGAGCTCATAGTGAAATTTATATTCAAATTTGTACTGACATAACTATCATTTGACACATTGGAAAGACCGACGAGTTGATTCCAATATCATTTCAGGTTTATTGCATGCCTGAAGGACATTTTGTTTTTCTCGTAATTGATTTGTTTTCCTACACTGAGATAATGCGGTAGATGAGAAGTCATGGTATCTCTTTAAATATTAGCATTTGTATCATCGCGTTTCAGAATCTTTCCCGAGCCAAGATTTTAAAATCTGTTCTACTCATTCTGAGCGTACGCCAATAAAAGAAACGCCTTTCTTAACGAACCGTATCGGTTAAATAAACGCTACTAATGCCTATTTCGCCGCTTTGATCCTCGACCTCCAAAAATACAAGGTACTGTCAGTATTCTTGTCCAGTCGTTTTTGTGAAAAGAATATAAATTTCACTTAACATATTGTATGCAAAGGGATCAAGTATTTCGAAAGATTGAATGCCGGCGAATAGTTCATTTCACCAGCAGCGCATGGAAGTCTAAATATTCGGAACATGAAATTAATGGGCCATGTGTGAACTAACCCTTATGTGGATTTTTTTTGATTAATAAAAATTAATGTAGCCTACATGGTCTGTTTTTTCATCAAGTATAATTGAGACCCCCTATTTGGTTATGTGTCCTGGTTAAGTTACCTCTACTTTACTTGGACTTGCAAGGCGTGAAATATCTATCTGACATATTATATAAAGTTCGTTTGTAATTGGATTTTTTTTTCCTTTTTGTGCAATACTTGTTTGTACACTGTTGGCGTAAGTTTGTTTGACAGCCGAGTCGGAGTGTTACTTGTTTTCAAAAAAACTCTTAAAAACCCAGCCATAATTCAAAACTGTTTTAAAGTGATCTAAGGAAGTACGTTTCGGGATTGCGATTACCATAGTATGCTGATCTAAAATAGCTCTCATTTTAAATGGTTATAGTTTCATTGTACTTGATTTTTGATATACAACATTATAAACCACAACCTAGCTATCCAAATAAACTTGAGTTTAATTATTCTTTATAGCAGCATAGCTGAAAGCGAGTTAGTAAAGCAATGGTCTGCTGTCGTTTGCGATAACTGGAGTCTGCACTAGCTCATCAAATTCAATTCAGACGGCAGGTAATTTTATATCGTATAGCTGAGGAACAAAAAAAAATAGATGCAGATTTATCCCATTTGCCTAGAGTTTGACTAAGTATGCAAACAAAGATCAAACCTTTGATACTAAGAAAAGCGTGACCAAAGCTCCCTGTGATGTTAGAAGAGCATTTACCTGATGGCCACCTACCCCTAAAGTGAATCGAATTTTGCCATGAAAGATGGAGTTCCAAATTGTTGACGATTCGATCCCTCGCTGGATCAACGCAATGATTTTTTTATGGGGCATGTCACTTTATTTTCCTTAAGTTTACCTTCACGCTTTTAAGGTGTGCAAGACGTGGTCATCTGTTGACCATTTGATACGCTGTTTTGACGTCAGTAAACATTGACCATGGGGACGTGATACGCGGTATCTTCATAAGGCGCCGTGTCCACGTGTTAGAATGACTATATATCCGTTAGTGATGCAGCATTAGTGATTATTATTGTTTATCCACTTTTGGGAGTGGAGGAACACAAAATATTGTTTATGAATCATTAAACAAATAGATGCTGAGATAACATCTTTTTCACTGGTTTCGCAGGTTGGCAGGTCGTTCGCTACATCATTTCTTATATACATATATTCGAGTTTTATTCTACATTTTTCTTCGAAATGCGAAATGAATCCAACAAAATTTTATTGCTGAAAAGGTAGTTTTGGTGAGTTGGATTATAGGAAATACATGAGTCGAAGCAGTGTGGTAGATGAGCGAGTGTAGATTTACATTTTGTTAAGGTGCTCTTTATTTTAGATGAGATAGTTTCGGTGTAAACGTTGGAATTCCATTGATGACCGCTAAAGTCAATATCAGGCTGATGAGACCGGGTGATGAGGCTGAAAATTATCCCCATGCGAACGACGGAATAACCTTTGGTTTAGTGCCCCAACATTGCTGTTGCGATACAAGCTCTGATAACAGCTTGTCACTGAACAATGCTCGGTCATGTGCTAGGAGCATAGATGATTTCAACAGTTTATTGGTTGTATAGCGACGATAAATTAACAATAACATTACCACACAATAGTAATATAAATATTGTACTATATTTCCTGTGAAAATGACACTATGGTAAATGTAGCAGTTGATGTTAGTGAGAGTGCTGACGAAATCGCTAGTTTCAAAAAGCTATTTACGTCACGGCCGCCATTTTACTTCGTTGTACTTATCAGCTGTGGAATTACATAAGGTACAGAATTAACAGAACTAAAAATTGGCTAGAAATTGTTATCACAAGACTGAAAAATTAGATCCAGAGTTACATCAAGTTTCATTCTGGCAAATTAGTATTGGAATGAATGTCACGCTAGGACAGGCTATAAACAGAATATATACCTATTCTAGACTATAAGTAACTATTGGCTAGTTAGTTTTTAACAGCATCCATGGATGGGTTATGTCAATTATTAAGCTACAGGTGAAAAAGAAAATGATACTGATCCTATACGCATCTTCTATATTTGAGTTTTATATCAGTCAATTCATTTTTACATGTCAATGCAGGTAAAAGAATGGTCTGGGAATGATCTCAATCTAACCAGTCTAGCCAATCTAGAACATTTCAAACGAAATGTAACAATGATAAGTGCAAGATACAAAAACAGAAAGTAGAACTATTAATTTACTCATGCTGTTAGAATGTTTCCTTAGTTATCATGAGATATTATAGCTACCTGTCATGAGGATTTTCTAAATTATTTCAGTAATTAATGTGTGATGAACACTGACCACATTCATTGATTCATTGAGTTTTCCTGTCAACAGAATATTCAAAATATCCCTTTCATGATATTTTTTTCTCTGTTGTCAAGGATGCTTAATAACAGTAGTACATCAAATATTGAAATAGTGACCATAGCAAGTACATAAATGATTGATTATGTGTTTATGTATACGAATATGTATAATTTGGCAGCCAAGTATTCAGTTAATGAACTGCAGATAAGATAACAGTGCAGATAAATCTTATTTTTATATTATCTAATGAACTTACAAAAATTGAAAATGGATTAATTTTTTGAAGTATATTGCAGCATTTAAAAGTGGACTGTCAATAGGCATACAGCACTATAAGATTGACAATTCAAAATAATATACAAGTTTCAGTAATCATGTCATTTGTACTTTGACCTGCATTTCACTCGTTCGTTAAATATTATGATAAGACAAAATTGTTACGAATCAACTAACATCAACATCAACAGTAAATATTTTTCATTGAAATCATATGGACAAAGGCTATTTAACATAGAGCATACAGGCAATGCTGAGCATGGTTTCTAAGAGGTTAATAGTGCAATATTTCGGGCTTCTGTATTACTTAAGTAACGTGCTTTAGAGACTACTATTCATTAATATTTTATTTATATTATACCAAAGATATCTTGCTAACACTGAAAATATTTAAGGTTGACATTCTCCTATTCTCCTGAATGAATACACACGCCATTTTGTTAGATTACCTGTTGTGTGTTGTATGCGCTATTGTGATCTTACAAAGCGAAATGAAGAGAAAGTTCAATGCAAAATGGCTCTGAATATTTATTATTCTTTATTTATTATGTCTTACTATTTGTAATTAATAAATGCGTCAGACATTAAGTCTGTATTTTTATGCGGCAAGTCGTATCTTCCCAGCGGTGTTTACAGGGTTGTATAGGATTAGGGGTCGCGCGGTGAAATTTCGAATTCAGGATGTTTCGTTCAAGGTTGAATTATGGCGATCTCGTAAACGTATACGTCTGAAAAGCAGTAGGGAATTCAACTTACTCATTACATTTCTGGTATTTGCAAATATAACCAATATTATTTTGTTTACCGGGCGAACCCACTTGTCTGGATTGGCCTCTTTAATATTGTGATTGGGTCAACAGAACAATCGGCTGGATTATTATTTCTGACACCTCAAGATTAATTACAAACTTGATCAATAGTCACATCTATAGTCGTCAAGAATATTTAACCACCAAGCAATATTATACAGCGTTTTATCGAAGATTTACGGTGTGTCGTTAAAGAAGTATATGAATCATAGCACTCTTTATTACACCTTGTGAACAGTTTTACTACATGGCATAATTAACAACGACGACTGTCGAAATAAGCTATTGCTGGTACTAGCTAACCACGGAGAATTACTTTAATTTAAATAACACTATATTAAATTTGAAAATGGATGTTGAAAATAAATGAAATTTACCCAAGAGCAATAGGCTTGGGATCCCAAAGTTCACAGCCAAGGTTTGTAGAATCTTAGAGATATAAATATTCTTAGTTCCAGAATTTATATCATGATGGTAGTATGGAGAGGCACATTTTTAATATAAAGTTACTCTGAAGACCACTATTAAGCGCGGTCTCAAATTGACTTAAAGAGCCGGTAGTGTGAATATTCATTTAGAGACTGTCATTTAGAATAGAGGTTATGATATTTGTTATTTTCGCTTTATCCAGGCTTTAACTGTAATTCTCAAGTTTCTATGACCAATCTACCTATACTGTAATTTTTTTATTAAATAATGTGATATTTTAGAAATGAAAATCTTAACCCCTATTGGTTGTTGGTAAAGAATAGCATTTAGGTAGTTGTACTTCATCTCACATTAACTACCGTATTCCGGATATGCTTCACCTCCCACGTTTGCTATTTTCTATCAGTTTTAGAGTAATATTTGTAATGCGAATTTCGTACCTTTTCTATACCAACTACCAAATTAAAAAAAACTCGATAATTATTCTCCACGGTGAATACGACATGAGGCATATGGCAAACGCCGGAGTGAATCGGAAGAAAATTAATTATATCCATCCTGTGATAAGATCTAATATCGCAGCTATTCACACTTTGGTAACCAAAGAGCGCACGGGGAAGATAAGCAATGTGACATAGCTTAAGCAAAAAGATTACCTTTTGATTCGTACCACAGGATAATGTTGGCACAGGTGAAAACAAACAAAATTTTGACAGCGTCCACTCTATCGAGTAGGAAGGTAAACTAGGCAGCAGATTTGTTTGGGCACTAAATCATTCACTTGTCAGATTTTTGTAATAAGGTAGATGGATATTGACAGATATCTTCAGAAGTGTTAAAGATAATACTATAAAAAAAGTTTTAGTAAATAGGATATCGTTGCGTCCTGAAAATACTCCTGTTGTATAACAAGAGTCGCGCAGCACAGCTTGAATTTTAGCTACGTATCAGCTTACTATACAAACTGAACGGTTTTTGTTACCAGATCTCTAATTCAATATACTAGAATTACCAGTTTACTTACTGTTGTATTAGCTGACAATACTGTTTTGTCTTGCCTTATTCAGTACTGTTTCCACCCAAAAATACAGAATACAGATGCTTTTAATTGAAATATAAAATGAAATAAAGTGAAGCAAATCACTTTCACTATTGCTTCAAGACGACAAGACCGGGATGCCCACGTCGGCTAAGCAGAAAGACCCGGAAACATATGGGAACAGCACTGATATGCATTTGTCTCCAAGGTAAATGGTATTTAATTATATATATATAAATATATATATCTAATAAATGAAGAATAACTATTGTTGTACGGATATAGAAAAATCCGACTGGCGTTGAGTCAATTATAATAACTTATAACTTATATTCTATATTCTCGGCGGAATTTTTGTATTTCATCATAGAAATATATTGTCCGATTAAATACAATAAGTAAATATACAAACTTTAATTGAAAGAGGGTCCTGGTCCACTATTTACCAATTCCTACTCAAATTCCTACTGGATATATACTGCGATAGTAAAAAATTCAAGTCATGTCAAATATCATCGCATTCTCAAGTCACGTAAAGTCAATAGTCGTTGCAGACTCGAGTATACTCCACAGAATTGAGTAGAGTCAATCAAATTTAGTACTCGAGTAATATTCAAGTAATAATTACAACACTACTGACTGCATTAAACTGTATAGGAAGATCTGGATAGTTTCTACAGCCATATTTCTTTACTATTTGGCGAAGGTTCAGACTGCGACAGGTTCAAGGTTCGGTTAGTTCATTCCAGTGTGATTTATTCAATGTCCACTGTCAACATTGAGCTTCCATTTAAATTAAGATTAGATTTGCTAGTGACATCTGAAATTCCACCCTTCATGTCTGTATGGAGTAGTAATTTTTATCAGACTAAGGAGTTGAGGTAACTATATACTCAGGCAATGAAAAGCTCTAGAATGTGACCACTAGTTTCCGATCTGTTTCCCGTTGAATAAAACTTTTATTTACTACTAGAATTAGTGAACCTTCGTATTACTGGCAAAGGCGATGCTATTCCCTATAAGCAAATATGATTAGCTGCGATTTACCCATTATATTTCATGTGCAGAACATGGGATTGCTATATAAAGTAAAACTAAATAGCTTCGGTCGTCTGTAATACGGTGGTAAATATTACAAATACACAGAAGAATACAATCGTCACTAAATATTGTTACGAAAAAGTAACTGAGGCGTTCTATTCACTAGAAATATAGCCTTTTCCCTTTATTATGAATCAAATGTATTCTTTAGTAATGGAATCCGCTGTAGTGACCAGAAAATTTAATTCTTTTGCCCACCAACCTCAATGATAAACCTTCTGTATCCTAAGTAAATACAAAATAGTGAGGTAAAATCTCGACTTTGAATTGCAACAGAAAGAGATATCGTATTTGAACTTAATAAAATACATTTACAAACAAAAACCTTTGGAGCCTTATGTAAATAATCTCCATAATTACTACCAGAAATACTGCCATTCCCCTTTGCCCGGAATAATAAATAATGAGTGATTAAAGACTAATGACGCATCAGACAATAGCCGATCCCAAGCATTAATAATATGGAATAATACCCAATAGATAGCATTTTAAATGGAATGGTAAAACAGGAACAGGGTTTCCGATTCCCACTGCACCCTCTGACCAACCGCAAATGCATGTAGTCATTATTATTTAAGTTTTGAATTTGAAATCCAGTGCGCAACAAATTCATAACGTTTAAAACTCACTTCCCTATTCTATAGTGTGAAAGTTTGAAAGAAATCCAACTTCGGAAGAATGACAAAAAATATTACCATTAATAATTTCGCTTCAATAATTTTTTTTGTGAATGGATAATATAATATACATGTACACCCTCAGAAAGGTGATGTTAATCTTTATTATGCAGGGGATGCAGGTGAATCAGGCTGGAATACATAACTAGTCTTCGGTTGGCCATCTGTATCTATAATTTTCTGTGCACTGTTTTAATTTTTTGCTCACGCTTGACTTCGAAAATTTCGAATAGAAGTATTGCAATCCACTTAGGTGGTATGCAGGTGGTGATAATCTTCTGTTTGTGCTGTTAATTAGTACACGAATCTTAGCGCAACACGCTTCATCAATTTCCAGTTCGTTAAGTCCAAATTAGCGCACTGACCTTTTCATCAAATAAGCATAATTTCCATAACTTATTGGTAGAGCAAAAGGATTTCATCACAGAGCAGAATCCCTTCGCTATATGCACTGGGATGAAAAAATGCTTCAAAATATAGATAATTGTCTACAAAAAGCAATTCGTGCGCAGTTTAAGGTATAGTATAGTTTTTTCGAACAGAAGAGTACAGAATACGTATAATAAAACGAAATAAAGATATATGCCGAATTAAATTTCGTATTCTCAGATCAGAATTCAGCCATAAGTATAGCTTACTAGTCAGGTTATTTCTTCTGATCAAGCATTGAGGTTGATTAGTGTTCTTTTTAATGTTACTGTCATCCGTATTGTTTAGTCAATTCTGTGAGTAACTCTACTCAAAATTCTTTCGATTGGTTAGAAGGTTAAAAAACAAATTTACACATTTATTACTTGGCATTACATTAAATGTAAGCTATCAATCGAATAGGAAATTAATGAAACACAAGGATACGATCTATACCTGAATATTTATGTGCGCGATTTAGGACGCTAATGTTTAAGCGATCTGCAATATAAATAAATAAACAAACGCAAATAAATTTATTTTTTAAAGTTTCCTGTTGAATTCCTTAAGAAGCATGTATCTATCTATTTAAGTATTGTAGTTATATAAAATATCTTTACTGTGACATGCAGTGAGAAGACATATTGCTGTATTGTTTAAAAGATATTCTTTTTAATGTTTGAAACTATCAGCTATGCCTGTAATTTATTGTAAATACAGTACCTTCAATCATTAGATATTTTTAATAAAATACGTACTGTATTTCGGTTTGTCGTGTGACGTGACTTGCCTTTTTATAAATTTATAATGGAAAGAAATGAAATATATTACTGAAAGTTTGGCAGAAGACAATTTCTCGACTGTTCTATTCAAATAAAATTTATTTTGATTCGCAATCGAGCAATTTGAAAATTTTGTATCTATTTCTTTTTACAGCGAAGAAAAAATGAAAGAAAGATCTAAAACAGCAGCGAGATTTCGTCGCGAAAAAGAAAATTCCGAATTCGGTGAACTTGCCAAAATGTTGCCTTTGTCGCCCGCAATAACGTCACAGTTAGACAAAGCTTCCATAATACGACTCACGGCGAGTTACTTGAAGATGAGACTGATATTTCCAGAAGGTTAGTTTACTTTGTTTCAGTTCATTCAGAAAAAAAAGATTCTATTTGTTCTGTGAACATACGGTTCATAACTACGGCAGTATAAGAACCTCTTCTTGATTTTGAAAAGAGCAGTATTTTAGTAAACAGTAGACCATATAATTTTATTCTGGCTTATAGGCTGGAACAGCAGCAATTGCAGTCTTCGGTATGAGATTGCACGCCAACAGAATATATATAGTACAAATCATTCAGTGTTCCTGTATTTATAAATATTAATATAGTGTGGTAGCTAATATATGACCGAAGAAG
>QXVX01003533.1:0-41810 GCA_013436065.1 Halocynthia aurantium
GCTTGCCTAAAGAATGCTTTAATATAAACTCTGACATGTGGTATCAAACTGCCTGGTTTTTGGAGGGGTCAGTATATTTGGTAATTTGGAGCCGTGTCTTTCAGATCACCTAAAGCGTCAACTTGAGGTCGCCAAGACGGAAATAAAAACCTATATGGATGATTGTATGGCAGAGCAACAACATCTTGCGTCCGAAAAGGCAATGATGCAGCTTGACAAGTCCGGTGTACAAGAGGTGCATGAAAATGAGTGGCTCAAGAGAGAAGCAGCTATCCACAGGTTATTGAAAATGGTTGAGATAAAAACAGCGCAAAATAAATAATAGTGTTAATTTTACTACTTCTCTACAAACCAGAAAAGAAGCTGCCTCAATAAGATCTACTGTAGAACAGCTAGAAAAAGAGAACATAGAAATCATCAGTGACTTGCTGGATTGTCAAGTAGAAGATCTTAAAATAACTAGGTCTGAATGATAATTTGATCATCTCTCTTCAAGTTATTGTTATGAAAAGAAAATATCTTTTTGGCCTTTTACAGAAACTTTCAAGAGAGCCATTTTGAAGGAGAGGATGAAGTGGATCAAATGGATCGCCAGGCAATGTCCATATACCAACCTGATTATGAAACACCAACTGGTTCCCCAATTGAAGCTATCACTTCTGGTAATTGTTTCTTTATTGATCTTGTCCTTGTGAAATGTCTGGTTGGCTGGATAGAAAAAAAACTCCTGCTTCCATCTCCGATGATTCCCTGCTAACTATCAAAGCATTGCCCCGGACGTCTCATTATTATTGTTATAGCTGTGGAAGCTATAGTGTACGTGCTGGTACCACTGCATGTTGTTGACAAATGGGTTGTTACCTAGTAGGTAAAAGAAAAGCAGTACTGGCCAGATTTTGTTTCCTTCATAAGATCATATATGTCTCTGCTTTTGACACTTTTCGTCAGGAAAAAGTAGCTTTTTTTTAGGTAACTTTTTGTTTCCATAAAGGAAGAGAACGCCCCCGAAGTGCTATGCAGGCCGCCATCGAAGATCGGGTCTTTTCTCTTCCTGTGTCACCTTACGAACAAGATGAAAGTGACGAGGACAGATCTGATGATGAATCTTATATTTTAGAGCAACAAGTAATAGATCGTTGCCGTGCGTTACTTACTATTACTGTATCAATGCTGTGTTTTTTTTCTTGACCTAAACAGGAATATCTTCACCTTGGTCCATTGGAGTTGAAGTTATTATGTGCCAGGGGTGAGAAAAAAATAATTCACTCCATAGATGAAGGAATCCAAATCGTTGATGGGACTTCTGCTGAAATAACCGTCACCCGTCCAAAGTGGCCAGTATCTTCTCCTATGATACGGTCAGCTGTAAAGTCAGCTGAGGTTTTGTAATTTACTTTTACCATACTAATAGAATTGTCACTATTATAACGTTTTATAACAGCACTGTATTTGCTAGATATGTGTTCTTTGTTGTAAAAAAGATGCCTCATAGCCCAATATCATTTTATTGATATTTTGTGTTGTCTGTATTTTGCTACTAGTATGCGTTCAAATGAATTTTTGTTACCACCTTTGTCTTTTCACGTTTGTATTAGTCACTGTGCACATTACAAATTTCTTATATGCGAGAAAATTTCGCAGTTATGCAAGTTCGCGAGTGGGCCTTTTGCAAGACGCTGCGAGAGCATTGTCTGGCATCGTCTGTGTACAGAAGCTGCGTGTCATTGCGAGCGTGTGTACTGCAGATTACCTCGTGGTTTACTGTAATTTGGAGTTATTGCACCAATTTTGTGACTTATCATTTACCATGACTTCTAAATATCCTGTTTTGAGCATTCATCAAAGCAACAACAAGACATCGCAAGAAAAGAAAATTCAAATCATCAACATAGCGCAGTTGGGTAAGGGGCGTCAACCCTGGGGCGTTACTACAAACTTATATTGCCTTGTGGCAATGTGTTTTGTGTCTTTTTGGTCTGAAATGGTGGCTGGTTCAGGATTTCGGGTTGTTGTCAGAATGTATCCTTATTTTCTCCGTTGAAATAAGTATTCACACTTTGCGGAGTTATCTCAGAACGCATATATATATAAGGTATATACATAGAATATATCATGTAAATTCCACCTTTGATGAATGGGGTTCAATGAGAGGTAACCAGAAAGAGGCGCACGTTTTGCTGAAAGTAACTTCAAATCCAGCAGTCGAAATCCTTGCGACGTTTCTTGTTCCGAATATGTTTTCTGTGCCGAATTTTCCTACAGCCGTTTTTGAAAGATCAGTAGATGTATATATATCCATGCTTCGATTGGAAAAGACACGAGTCTGTTTCAGCGTCAGTGTATACCTTTGTTTGAACAATTATCGCTTTTCGAAGGACAAATATTGAAAGTTATTGAGAAATAAATATTACGTCGCAATAAAGCTAACAGACATTTCCATTCCGAGTTTGAAAGTCCTCATTCCTCGCGTTTGCCTCGCCGAGGACGTGTGTTTACTTTTTCGGATAAAATTAGTCGTTGGCATACAGAGTACAGATGGCGACGGAAGAAAATTTCTCTGGCGAATCTCTATGTAGAAACTACCACGATTACCAGCTTGTATTAATTGTTCTCGCTAGTGATAAGATTAGAGAAATTTTCACTGTGTAGTCAGAACTTCATAATTTTAGATACTGACACGTTATTAATAGATAATGGTTCGCTATATAAGACAACGTGGGACAAGAACGTTTTAACATCGATTTGATTTCGTAGGTCGGTTGGTTCTGATGCAATCGACGTAGACTTACTGTGTTACACCGGTGTTTTGTATTCTGACATGCTCTGCTTCCAAAATGAGTTTCAAAGTTTGTAGCGAACTGCTCCATATTCACGGCACATTCTTGATTGAGAGAAATACTGAAGTGTAATGTTTATGGAAGCAGTTTGATGCAGACACTTTCAGACATATTTCAAGTTCGTAGTGATGGTTATTTCAAATATTTTTGTTAGATTTCTGAAGAATAATGTATGTAAGTAATAACGTGATTGCATGCTCAATTACGTGATCTTTAAAATCCAGGCTTTGAGGCAGGATTGAGGATTCCGTACATCTCGCTAAATCATCTCGAAGAATTCAATTATTGGGTTAAGCCTCTCGAAAATGTATTTCCCATCATCCCAGCGCATTCGCGTTTTTATTCGCATTTTTCTATCTTCGTAGTGGCTTTGTATTTATTTTCATTTATATAAATATGTAATTACATAAACTGAAGGCAGCAACAACGATGTAAATTTACACCATACCTTACTGTAACGGTGCAGGTATTATGTAAACTAAGAGGGATATCCGGGAAGTTAAGTCTACATAGTGAGTAATATTATTTTGTAAAATATAAGTCTATTACCAGTAAGCAGTACATTAACAGGGGAAGCTGACTAAAATCGCAAAAGGAAATTTCAATTGGTACATGTAAGAAGTTTAATATAAACACTGTACACTATAAAGCAACGTTATAAACAATATACAGTACTTACTTTATACTTACGAGTATTCTAGATTAAATACCCTTATACACAAATATCTAGCATCACACAAAACAGAAGAAAAAGGGAAAATCACGACTACCGCTAGAGGTTGACTTCCTCTACTTGAACCGCATAGGACTACAATGTTCGCACGCATCTTGTGAATACTGCGGCTTAAATATCTACATAGCCCGGCATGCTACACTACAAGCCACAGTATTACCAGGATATCAAACTAAAAACCATAGTTTCAAGATTTGGTATCTGATGAAATATAATGCTGAAGTAAGCCCAAACGATTAAGATTAAGTAGTTTAAAACTATGGATATTGCTCTCTTTTCAATGCAAAGAAACAATTGCCAGAAAAGTCACATAAAAACAGTTTTGAAGGTATAACTTCATTTGACTATTTACAAACTAGCATACAGTATTCCTATTTTTAATTAGTACAGTTTAGCATTTCATGACTTTAAAAAAAAGAATGTAAAACGAACTAAACGCGGAACATTCATCCAACAATTCCTTGCATTACTACCTTTACAAGACAAAACAGTCAAACGTCTAGCAAAATTTGTCGGCTTTTGTGGTTTGTGCCTACGTGTTCCTTACAGAGTCGTTGTTTGTGACAGATATGTTAACCGAAACTGCGTTGGTCGTTGACTCGTCTTTAACAAATCTTTCGTGCAGAGAACCCACCAATAGACGAATGACACGCCAGTATTCCTTTCGAAAACGCCCGTTCAGTATGACGTATATGATTGGATTGATTGAACAGTTGAACCACGATAAGTTGGAACCAACCATGTCCCAACGAGGATCCATACATTTCTTATATCTAGAAAAGCAGTGTATATAGTCGTTAATGGTGTCCTATAAGGTTCAGTGCCGTAACATTTCAAAGTACCATAATAATTCAAAATTCTGAACTAAACTGTCATGTATTTAACTTAATTTGATTTAGGCATATATATTTTTGTTCAGACACAATTTCCTGGATTAATTTTCATGTTTCATATTTACATCTACTTACTCTCTTGGAATTAGGTTCACGATGACACTTGGCAAAAATGTTACCATGAATCCAACACACAAAGTAACGCTAATAATAAGCATCCTTCTGTCTTCCTGACGTCTCCTGAAATGAAATAAAGTTCGTTTTAGTTGGGATTCTCAGCGAAAAATATACAATGGTGTATTTCAGAGTGGTTACTGTTTCTTACCCAAACTACAAATGCTACTAAATTGTATTTCTAATTCCAAACTCACTTTGAAAGCTTCAGAGACATTGAAGTGTCGGTCTTTTTCAATTTTGGTTTCGAAGCCCTCGCCTGAAGAGGTGACTCACTGCTCTCCGCTCTGTTTCTTACCGGGTTTACCTGTAAAACAGCAACATTCCATACAGAACTACACTACGATAGAGTTAAATAGGGAAACTCCCAGGTTGGATAAAATCTTAATTAATCCCTGAAACTTCGTTTCGGGTCAAGGATTGGTTTGGTAATATTACGCCATATGTGTCATCTACACTCCGTAATGTACAGTAATATGATATCATTATGTCCTGGTATAATATAGACAAACTGACAATCAAGTACGTCGGTTCCCCATGACCAAATTTTCGATACCGGATATGTGACATCCCTTATCCAGTTTTCCAAGACCAAGCGATAAACGGATGTGATGATACATGTCTAATTCTGCTCTCGCTTATTTGCGTCAAAAACCATATGGCGTAACAAACATACATTAGGATACTGTGTTTCTTACGTAATCACGTAATTACGTAAGGACTATATAGCTATGGCGCGAGGTAACATACGTACACTTCCTTTTTTCATCTTTTGATTCAATTGCTCCCGCTTCCCATGCACAGTTACGAATATAACGGTGTAAAACACAATCATGATCACCAATGGTAGAAATTGAAATAGCACTCGAGTGAACTGCAAGTTAAGAAAGGAATATTACATGAGTAGCAGAGAATCTAGAAGGCTATGCAATTATCTTTCAGTTGGACAATAAGTTTTCTGGAACTGTATCTCCCTAACAGTGAACCGTATGCTTCCATAATCCATATTTTAGGTACCTGCATGTATTCGTTCCAACCATTTGTGGGTAAACATACGAATGTGCACAGTAGCTGGCTTTCTCTATAACCAGTAAGTCTACCACCCACAGTCTTGCAACCAGAGTGAGACCCGACGAGAAAGGGTAGTAGAAAAGCCGGCGCTATCAGCCAACACAGAACCAAAACGATAACCATTCTGTAAGAGCAATCAATAAAGTCATTTCAAATTCATTGAATGTATACAATGCTGTTTTATATTACCTGTCTTTACGGAAAATGGCTGAATAATGTTTGGGAAACATCACGCCGACAAATCGGTTAACTGTGATGGTTACAAGAAATACGATTGACGAATATCCACAGCAAAAATAATTGAATGCTTGCAATTGTGCCGTGAACGAATCGTTTCCGAATGGCCTGAAACAATTTGTTAGGAAATCATTGCAATACTACAGTATTAAATATATCGCATGTGACGATGTCAGTCAGAAAGCCGCGCAGCCTTCCGAAGTTTCCGGCAATTCAGTCAATAGTGTGGAGTATGCACATTAATTTTAGAAGTATAATGTCGAGTGTGAGTTTACATGATGAATTTGACTGTGGTTGAAATATGGTTGAGCTTACTCTGCAGAGTGTAGACTTACCATTTGAGCTGCACGTATCCTGCCACGTTAAACGGTAGCATCAAGCTGGCAGTAATGAAATCCACAATGGCCAAGTTCAGAAGTAGTGTGTTGAAGGTTGTGCGCAGTTTTTTATTTGATATATAGATCAGTATCGTCAGTGCATTTCCAATCATGCCGACAAATATGGCATAGAATCCAATAGTCAGACCGAAATATCTGTTGCGAATGAAACAGAATACAATGACATGCTCTTGTGACTGACAAATAGGCAAAGATAGGGAATTACCGACCACTCATTGGTGCCGGAACAAAAACTATAATAAAATAAATAATAAACTCATCATGGTTTTTATGATACATTTTACTCTATTTGCCTTAGTTCTACGTGTGAACAGGATTTTGCGTCACTAGTTCAGGTAATTTCCAGATATATTCGATAACACTCACCGCGGGCTATATGGCTTTTTCAAAATCTCTAAAGCTAAAGCTACTCGAATAGAAACATATGGAATATTTACATTATTTACTTAGTGTTTCAAAATTGCTGTAAAATATGGCTTTTTCAAAATCACTAAAGCTGAAGCTAAATTTACTCGAATAGAAGCATATAGAATATTTTCATTGTTTACTTAGTGTTTCAAAATTACTGTAAAATATGCAAACTGATAACCGAAAAAGAGTTCATATTCTACACTCCAGTAATGAGGTTAACGTTTTTGAGTACACTTTCGTCCAAATTTGAGTAACAAGTAATGAATTTTTAATACGGTCATAACAGAGAATATATTGTTTTTAGATGAAGAAAATTATTTCTAATCGATATATCTTATCACCTTAGTAGTTTAAGACTTTAAGTCATGAAATTGCTGACTGGCGATAATTGTACAAATATAGCGAGTTAATTAATTATTTCGGTTAATTCCACTCCCTGGAGTATTAATTACTATAAGTTCTTGCCTTGAAATTGTGAGCGTCAGAGTCATATTGATTTCAATGTATGTTTGTTGGTCTCGAAATGTATTTTATCTTAAGAAAACCAACCAGTTTGTTTGTTCTACTTGTGACTACATTAATATTTTATAGCGGAATTGTCATTTACTTTGACTTAAGAGTTGCTATTTAAAGTTTTTAGTGCCTACATGAGTAGTATTTTATATGCTGTGTTGATGCAAAATAATACATTAAAGCACTATATAAGTTATTTTAGTTTTCACGTGGAATACAGATATAGCGAATATTAAATTGAATGAATAAATGAAAATTAACAATAATGTAAAGCGTAAACCAACTTCTTTCTCACCTGAAGGTATATCTGGGGTCCGCCGGGTCAGTTGGCCCGGGGAAGCTTACGTTAGAACATCCATTCGCCATTTCTTTCGCTTTCCAAGTAGTAGCTATTGTCTTGGGTTGTTACAGAATAGTAACCCAGTCGTATTATAATAGATAGTAGATTCGCCTAGTATAACTATAACCTGCAATAACCACGGTAGTGTTGATTTTATAGCGACAGTAAACGGAACCACTGGGAATAAATTCTCCTTCTTCTTTTTATTGACCGTTCGGTTGCAGATTATGACAGAATACGTCAGTTTGCCAGTTTCTTTCCAAGGACTGAGGTTACTATTTTATGAATTTCCTTTGCACTTATCTTTGTGTAGCCTACTGTTTCCTGTCGCGATGTTATGCAAGTATATCCCGCTCACTTTATTGTGTGGTGCGCGACGGTGCACTTTTTCACTGAGAGGAACAGAATCACCTCACGATTTCGCAAATCCCTTAATAGGAGAATAAAGGTTTTGAAAAATAAAGTGTGCGGCAGCTCATCTTCCGACATGCATGTCGTCGAACAAATTTTCAATGTACTTAACAATTGTAGTGACATCATATCCGTTTATATTCCAGCTAACATCTATTCCCAATACAAGGCTCTAATAAGTAAACTTCATCAACAGTTCTAGTAACTTTCTTGGAAATTTCACTCGTTTTAAAGCTGAATGTATATGAACTTTCCTTAAAATCTGTATTAAGATAATCCTCCGTCGACGGATGCAGCTACACCTAGCTATCTACTATATTTCTCAATCGTCTGTTAAGGACAATAAGTTGTTTCGAGACCATGACGTCGGCATAGTATCCATGTACTACAATCCTTGAGGCAATGAAATATTATCTGGTTCGACGCGTTGAAAATCAACCGATTCCACTTACTGTAATCACGATAGCATAAAACTCTTTTAGAAGATTGCACTGATGGAACGATTGAGCGTAGAGGGACTTTCACGCCAGTGATGTAAGCAATGCTGAATTACTAATCGCCTAAAGTTTCTTGGTGACTAATAGTAAAAATGTTCAAAATCCGGATGCCTGCATGAAGAACTTGCACTGTGCCTCATTAGTGCCTCCAAGTGTCCGATTGTCTATTCCTGCTATGGTCGATGGAGTGTTTCTTTGAATAGTTCAAATATTTTTGTAAAAAGGTAGTTTTTCAGTTTTGTAAAGGCAGGTTTACGTCTATTTAAGACCTGACTATTTACGTTGCACTTTTAGGTACAAGGTTACCTTAAGTTGATCGCATCAACGTGTTCTAGTTATAGCGCAGTTAATCAATACTGTACTTTAATATGTCGCAAACATCTACCGCCCATGCAGTATCTCTACAGCAAACTTTAAAGAGTGTAGAGGCAAACATAAAAACGTTAGCGAACACACCAAATATGACCGAGAAACTCCAGGAGTTAACTGACTTGAAACGAAGATTAATAGAGCAAATTCAAGGTAACTAAAGTGTATTTACCCCAATGATTCCTGATTCATTTGTTGATTTTGGAAGACATGTACTCAATTTTGGCTAACTAGCTTATAATTTCAAATGATGCACTCTTTTTGTAAGCTTCCGCAGCAAAAAGTGGTCTGATTGATGCGACTTCTCAACAACAGCACGCATCACCAGTGAATCGAATATCGAGCCCCATTTCCTCAATGTCCAGTGGTACATTGACGCTCGGCAACACAAATGCTATACCTATTAAAAAAGAAGTTCAGCCAGTCGTTAATACTCAAACAAATCTACCATCTTCTCAGTTGCCTGTGCAGCAGAATGTTGAAGATGACAAAGTCAGTGTTTAACATATTTTACTGATTTGGGATTTACGGATACAGGTTGTCCACAGTTTTTAAGTATTGGGTCATGTAATTACATATTGAAAGAGATCTTGAATATGCATCAAAATCATGGTGACCAGGCTCACAGGTTGACATGCTTTGTCTTCATGTGGATTTAGAACTACCGCTCATCCATGACATATGACACAGTGGTGGATGTCATATAGTTAGCTTGGATGATAATCACAATGTCAATTCACAATTTAGATTTTGAGTAAACACCGTCTTCAAAAACTCGTGAAGGAGATTGATCCCAACGAACAGCTTGACGATGATGTCGAAGAGGTTTGTTCGATATATAATTATTACATAGCATGAGTTCGTAGTAGTTCACATGTTGAATAACGCCATGATGTGAGGAAATCAATCGATGAGGGATACCATAAATTTGAAACTTAATTATTGAATGCCAGATAAAATTTCAAGTCAATATTTTTTTGTTTCAGATGCTGATGCAACTTACGGATGATTTTATTGAGAATGTTGTTGGAACAGCATGTAACCTTGCCAAGCATAGAAATTCAAAGACCTTAGAATTAAAAGATATGAAATTGCACTTAGGTACTTGGCTTTGTAATGGCAACATCAAGTTAAATTCTGACCCTGAACTTATCTATCAAATTACTATTTGTTACTGCAGAGAAACAGTGGAACATAACAGTTCCAGGGTACGGACCTGATGAAATAAGACCGTTCAAAAAATCTCTTACTACTGAAGCACACAAGCAAAGACTGGCTTTAATAAGAAAGGCGACTAAAAAATGACCCTGAACATCAGCTTGATAAAATGTTTATTTAACTGAAACTGAAAGTGCATGAAAACACACACACTCCATGAAGGGCATTGTCACCATTTTATTCATGAAACAAGATGGGTAAATGGAAAAGCAGTGGCAAAAACAAAGAATAGATGCACATGTTGAAGAATTACATAAAATCTAGTTATTATGCTCCTGCTGGTCTCTGAACTCCCATATATGTATTTGCATGTAGAAGAAATTCAACAAAAGCAGTGATTTCAGAGTTTATGTATAAAATTAAACTACAGTTAGGTAGAAATGAGATGATGAGAAGAGAAACTCATATAAAAGCTGGACCACAAGTTCTGTGCTGTGAAAAGCCCAAGACCTCAAGCGAAGTTGAAAGTGCCACATAAATTCACAAAATAGAAGAATAAATAAAGAAGCTGAACTGCCTAAATCAGCATAGGAATTTGCACTATTCTCTGTACCGTCGTAATAACCTATATCACTGTATGGGGGAAGTGCGTATTATATTATATATATAGTAACTCTGATTCGAGTCTTATATAATATTCATGAGGCCACAGATTCCAAAAGAAAGAGTCATTCTAAACAGATTCAGTCATCTTATGAAATTACTCCATTCGAAATATTTAATAGCTGTTGGATAAATTTAAAAATCACTTGAAAATTCCCATTATTTTTGGTGGGATGCCACCCGAGTATATATATATATATATTATGTGCATTACTGTGCAAATTCAAACAACAGATGCTTATTCCCATAATTCCTCTGTTCTTCCAAACTTAAATACTATAGATCCGAAGAAAATGAGTGCATTTTGTAGGAAAACAGCAACACCAGGGTATGGGTCTGGAACATCTGAAATGATAATAGTTTGTAGTGGGTCAGGAGACACATATCTGTATTCACATTATAGTGAGGTGGCACTGTCATAAGTGTATGTGCTCTTAGCTCTGTTAGGGTAGATTTTCAATTTGCCACATAGATGAAAACACTTATCTTAATCTATATAATAACTTTACAACTGTAAATTTTTAAACATTTTGCTCAACATCTGATTTTTGCCCGAATTTCAGGGGGAAGGAAGACAATTTCACTCTAGGCTCGTATGCCTGTTATGTTATTCTCCAAGACAACTAGAGAAGAATTGGCTTACTTTTCACCACATAAACTCCAAACAAGATCCACATTGATCCAATAAGTGCACCGAATGATAGGAGGAACCCAATGAGCAGCCAAATTCTTCCACCTTCAATACATAATATAAGGATGCTATGAAGACTTCTCCTGAAGGTATATGAAATAAAGTTTGCAACTCTCTTACCTGTGGTTCCTAGGCATCCATCATTGTAAAAATCGCCGCGAACATGACCATTCGATACTGCGTTTACCCTGTTTAATACCAACAGTATTAATTAGTGCAACACTAAAACCTTTGTACGTTATATTGTTATCATATTAAACACTGCTATTATAAATTGTTTATATATCGTGAATCATAACTCACATGAAAAATGCCAAAGTCCCAATAGCACCACAAGCGTGAACTGCATTATTCATTTGGGTCTGATCATACATCAGAGCTGCATCAATTATTATCCACCATCCACTGAAAAACTACATACAAATACAATTACGTAAAATTAAGTGTTGATGTAATTTTGCGATGCATTAAATGCAAGAATGTTTTTTTTCTCACCAAAATCCCTGCCACTATGGAGGCCACCAAGTTGCGCTTATCTCCTAGTTCGAAACATTCACATTTCGGGCACTGGAAATTATCCAAAACCCCAGACATTTCTACCAAGACTGTTCAAGTGTCAGTAAGGTTTCACAAAGAATAAATGTAACCTGCAGAGCATAAGAACGAAAGGCAAATATTAGTTAACCGAAGATAGGTAGCCAGGGGTGAGACAGTCCAGTTTTAGGATTTAAACTACGACAATACTTTAAACCTGCTTAATATAAGTGCACTTGCATCTATCCGTGATTATTATTATATATCTCTGTTTAAATAAGGAAGGAATCCTGACTAACTGATCGATCAATACCGTTACGCTTCAATCAAACAATTATATGTCCATCACATGACGGCGCTGCCTACGTTTACTCGTTGTAAAACCTATCTCGCTAGGTGGTGGTAGCAAGCAAACTACTTACGGTAGTATAGTTATGATTGCGGTATGCGTGGACGAAACAAATAAAAGTTGATTTACGGCTGGGTAGAAGGGTAGTAATAATATTTTATTAGCCTTAGACAATTCATTCAACATTTTTTCGAATAACGGATATTCCGCTACGAATCGTTTCGATATTTCTTCCGCGATGATTGCTCATAGAACCATCCATATCTTGTGAATCTTCCAGTAGATTCAAAGTGTAAACGAAACCACAAACAACATAGTCATCATTATTAGTGGTAAATATCGATAATAAAATAATATTTATCATTATTTCATATTACAATATAGTTCAGATGATTTTAATGTTAGTTAAGTGACTGTAAACTATAGTCATATAAGTATATAATTAACGCGCGCATATACTTTAACTTACTTTGATAATTTTTGTATATTATCTTCACAGAAAGAGCTTATGTAGTCCTTTCTTTATAGTGGGGTATTCATCGCTAAGCAATATTCGTGATGCTTGTTACGTAGCATTGAAAAAAGGTTCAGAATATTGCGTTCGAAGCCGGTATGAATTACCACCTGAAACTCATAACTCATAACATCCATTAGAATGGCAAAGTGCACTTTGAACCGGTATCAACAAATAGTAATTGCACCAGATGGTCATGGTATGAAACTATTCGTAGTGTGTAAATCTAAGATACGTTACAAAACGGTAGCAGTACAGTGGTACATCAATACTCGCTAAAAAGTAGCACAGGTTTCCTTGTACCCGTCTAATTTGTGAAGTTCACGTATCTTAGTTCACGTATCCAGACGTGGTAGTATTTTTTCCTTTTATACTGGCAATCAATAATTCGTAAAGCTGCAGTTTCGATTTTCGGAATTCTCTGGCAATCCATAGTAAAAGTACTAATCGAAGAATGGAAAATCACCGACTTCGTTCTAAATTTATTGGAATTGGAAATGAGATAGTTTAGGCAAGATAGCCTATGCCCTATAAGGTAGTTTGAACAGAAGAGTCGATGTGGCGCCGGTTAATTTCAAAAAAAATATCAGGCATAATTTAATAACAACATTTCACGTCTGCTATCAAGTTTAACGTACAATCACGCGAATTTCCTTCCTCATTACAATTCGAATGACGTCGTGATTACAATTTCAACGTTGTTCGGTTTCCGTACTCGCCTAATCTTTAACAAAGTTCATAGAAAAATACATAAATAATTTTCCAGTGTAGTTACAGTAGTTTGACCGATGTAGCTCGATATACCGGTAATATTGATGTGTAACTGTCTTGAACATGGGCTGCCAAACTGACTATTCACGTATATATAAATTTTCCCAGAATTTCTCTTATTTTTTCCACAGCTGCTTCACGGGCAGTTGTCGGAACCAGTAAATCCAACACTTCACTGAGTAGTCAGACTTAACTGTGTCACGAAGTGCCTCTCCTCCACGCATTCATTGTGAGGTCTCTACCAGCAATATCAGTGTTGAAATGACAAATCAATGACTCGAGTGACAAATTCCACAGTTCTCGAATCGATTCAGTAAAGTCAAATGACTTGATTAAAAACTCAGCAGATTTACTTCTATTTTTGTTTCTTCGCCTTCGCCTTCAAATGAGGACGACGGAAGTGTGGTAATCGGTAAGTCCACGCATGCTGAACAAACTACATTTCTAAGATGCAGTCCAGAAGGCAAGTCTGCTTAAGTGCGCTGCGTTTCTAAAACATCGTATAAATATTTCATGCGTCAGTGGCTATTTCAGCACTACAGAAAGATGTGTAGTCGAGTATACAGTACTGTACTCAGGTAACGCATACAGTCCAGTCCGTTCATGTAAACCAGGCCCCGTGCTGAGTAATATTGCACTGTATTGTATGTACCAATAGAATAATACTTCAGAATCATTCACAATATGTGTATTGCCATCCTGCTTAGGACTGTTAATTGGCTGACAGAGTACCCAATACCAACAGAGTGCTTTAAAATGCCAGCTGGATATAATTATAATTGCAACTAATCGGAATATCTTGTTTAGAGATAGTAAGGTTTCATATTTTAGTTACTGTTGTAAGCCTATCGCAGTAAAATTTGGATAACCTGTGACCTGGTTCACTGTTTTCCGATAATGACCTCGTAACCTCGACCGAATCTCTGTCTGCAACAGGGAAATACTGAACCCCTTCCTTCAAAACCATTCGTTTTTCTTGGTGGGAAGCGTAACAGTCCGCCTGGGGACTAATTTCCTCCAAGAATGGAGTGTCTTTGTTTCTTTTTATTCTCCCACTCTACTTTGTTCATATGCTGTAATACTGTATAGAACTGCATTATTTAATCACTTCCCACTATTTCTCACTCTCAAACGACCGCGTTGGTTCGTTGTTATCTTTGGCGCGGCGTGACAGGATGAAATTATAATAAAAGAGAATAAGGCGTAATGAACGACATTCTCTTCCTCTACTCATATTACGCGAAAGAAAAAAGGCCCGATGAAGTCCAGCTTTCATTTACTCAATAGCGAAGTGGCGGGCTGGTCGTAGTACTGCTGAATTCAGCTGAGAGTAAGGTTGTAGAGTTGTCTCTTTAGTTTAAAATGTATGGTTGATGTCTATTTGCTGAACATGTAGCTTCGTATTTCAGTTCCTGTCTCCTCATGAATGTTTAGAAGGCATATGGCAGTTTATTTAGTATCATTTAAGAAGAGATGTGCGTTACTTCGAGTTCCAAAATATAGTACAGCAAACCAAGGTTCTAACACTTAGCTATAGTATACTGTACACTTAGTATATCTATATACATATAATAATATATGTATATAATTCGTTCAAATGTTCTAAATATTAGTTTGCCAAACTAGAATTATCTAAATTTTATAAATAATACCACAAATTACCATATGTTGCGCAATATTTTACAAGGGAACACTAACAACACCCGTATTTTTAACGGCTTCATCGTCTCTTATACCTGAGCCACACCATAGCCAAACACCACCATTTGGCGGAGGGAAGAGTATTGATTTAGGTATGTAAAAAGAAAGTACAGCAGCCGTTATCGTTTTTCTCTGCTGTAACATAGTGTCAGAGGCAGAGATATTGGTCTGTTGTAATGTGCTGTAGGTTTTTTCTCGGTGAAATAATATCCCGTCGTTCTGTTCCAGTTACGAACACAAAGGACGTCCTACAAGCGTAACTTAAGAGATTTTTTTACGCTGTTTGCTCACGGACTATTCTCGTTTGAAGAGAGCTGAAGCCCGTCACAGTAGTGTTAGTTTCGCAACAGAATTCAATTATACTATATATCTGCAATGGATACTGGAGAGACGACGCCTAACAGCGTTACTGCAATGGACACGTTTTCGGACAGCAGCAGCGATGAAAAGACGCGTATGATAACGGTCCATATTCATCCAACAACGGGTGGACAGTTTGATATTGAAATCGCGTCAACGGAAACTGCAGACGAACTCCGTCGAAAAATTTCAAGACATCTACAGACTCCCAAAGAAAGGCTTAAACTGCTTCATAAAGAATCGTAAGTTTCAAAAGATTTGGATACGAGAAATTATCATAGATTTTTTGTACTGTCATCTCCATGCTTATAAAGTATTTAATGATTTTCAGAGTGTTGGAAAGCAAGCTCTTGAAGGACTATAACATCTTAGATGGAAGTAAAATTACTTTATTACCCGCCGTGGAAAGTGGTTTTTCAGTAAGTACTGTTCATTTTGTGCCACGTATGTTGATTAGACAGAATAAATGTATAATATTTCTTTGTGTCAATGATATACTGTCACGACTACCCATTGCTGTCGAGCTTTCGTGTTTTTTGTTCTCATTTACTACCCCCCTCTTGACTCACGCACTTTCTGTACGTCTGAGAAACCGTAAATGAGTGCTGATTTCAGCTTAAAAGGCTGTAATTGCGAACTAAGTGCTAATTGTGTTGCCTGAGAGAAAAACCAGAGTGCCTTCGACGACCCTTTACCAAGAAATTCTCAGCGAATGCGCGTTATCCCTCGGGCTAAAACACAGATATTTGGAAGATGTTGAAAAAGAAAACATATCCTACTAGCATCGAGATTTTTTATATTTCCTTCGCCATAACAATAACGATACCTTCTAATCAAGCCGTAGTTTAGTGTTCCACGATAGAAAATGTTCAGAATCTCTTCCTCTGCAGTATTTTTAATGACAGTCAGCAGACATAAAATGCTTTGTTCGATTTTATTGCAACACTGCACACTGACTGCTTTTTAACTCACCAAGTGTTTATGAGTTTCGATGTTTCACGTTGCTATAGATTGCTTTGAACAGTGATATAAATTATATTAAATCCTCTCAAAGCTTTTAGCCAAGCTGCCTGGATATCCCGAAACCAGTACCGGTAGTGTCTTGAATCTATACATGGAATAATGTTCGCTGTCTTTGTGTTACCTGCTAGGCATGTTGATTCAATATTAGTCTGTCATGTCGTGCACGTATTACTTGTTTTTGAGATAATAATAAGATTGGCTCTCCTCCCGTTTTGTAATCTTTAGACCAGACTGCATCCTTACACGATATGAATAACACAAGACATCCTTTTCCATCCTTTTACGCGTTAGATAACAGTTGCCTAGATAAATCATTATTGTCTTTGTTGCGTGGGAGGATGTGGATTCGGCATTTCTGTTTATTCACGCTAAGCATTTTCCTCACGGCAAAAGCGGTTATAATTTGCTGTTTCAGTACACAGAACAGTACAGAACTGCTGCTTGTGGCTGGTTTCTTATAGGCGTAATCCTATTGATATACACGTGATGTGCAATTTTCGTATTCGTGCTTAGTTCATATAAGCGTACTCGTAAGTAATCAATGCTATTAAATAAAATCTCCCATTGACCAGCGAAACAGTATCCGGGTTTGTGGGGCAGCACTCGGGATTTTGTCGAAATCGTTTTATCACTGATTCAGTGACAAGTTGTTGTTAACATGCTATATATTCGAATTAGGCCAAATCAATTCGCAAGCTCCATTTATCACGGCTATTTAAGCTTAGCAC
This sequence comes from Halocynthia aurantium, assembly GCA_013436065.1. NCBI lineage: Eukaryota > Metazoa > Chordata > Ascidiacea > Stolidobranchia > Pyuridae > Halocynthia > Halocynthia aurantium. Next base: position 17,317 of record QXVX01003533.1, read on the forward strand.
GAATCGTTCATCTGCGTTTTTGCTTGTCCGTGCATAGGCACTAAGTGGGGTTTACAGTTGACTACCAGTTTGAATGTAAATTTGCATGTCATTTAATGTATTACCCTCGCTCACGTTTCAGTCATTAGTTTCACACACAGCTGACGCTGACTGTAGCCAGATCGCGCTAATCGTTTAATACTGTTGCACGAACTGTTTCTGTTTTAGATGTTGCCTGTATATGTATGTATATGGGATCGTGGTCTACTAAATATAGTGCTAACCCTGATTATAAATATATACCCTCGTATCACATTCATTATTTTTAAGCTGGAGAACAAACTTATATAGATATTGACATGTAATCGTCGTGGTAGATGTTGTTTCTCTTATGAGCGCGCTATATGACTTGAATACATAACACGGCGTTACGAGATGAGTGGTTAGGGTTCCGTGAATTGTAAGCTGCTTACCCGGATACTAGTCAACTTTCAGCACCACGTTAACGGTGTTTCCCGTAGGCCTTTGTCACGTTATGCATGATTTGACGATGAAATGACGTCACCCACGAGAATGTCTCAGTGGCGTAGTCTCTTTACTCTGATTGACAAAAATGTCTTATTTACATCGAGGGTTACTGATTTTCATATAAATGATAATAATATCCTCCGAATTTATCATTAAACGCTTAAGAAAGGTGGATATATATCGCTGGCGATCATAGTCTTTATTTTAGAAACTTTTGGCCTGCCAAGTAACGCCTTGCAAGCACAGTACTTAGAACGTGCTTTTCGGCTATTATGACGTAGAAACAACGTGTCTACTTCATTCTTTTTTACATACTCCTCCCTCCACTTTTGTTTCTTTATTATGCATTGAGACATTAGCGATTAAAACTGTGAAATAAATTACCAGTATTTTTCTTGGGTCGACCCTGTTTGCAATTATAAGCCACTCAAATCCAATACCCATATATATATATATATAGTAGTCTTCGCATTATAGCTGAGCAAGCAATTTTCGTCATTAAATTAGTTTTCAAATCTACCCAAATGTTGTAATTTAAAGGCAGTACCAATACTAAGACAACAGCTACCATGAAATGCCTAACTTTCTTTTTTTCTTTTCAGTCTACAGTACAAGGGACTCAACAGTCGATCATTCAGGCTATTGAAGGGCTTTCCGACCCACAGGTAAACTTTACGATAACTCTTGTGTGCTCTGATATCGATTGTAATAAGCGTCGCGTAAGGCGACAGTCAGTCCGGTCCGGACGTTGATAATTTGCATGAAAAAGTTTATTTCTTTTTGCGTCCTTGCTATTATCCAATTCCCTACCTACGCAGAATTAGGGTGCTAGTAAGCAAATTTCAGTGTTACTCAATTTTTGAATGTTTTACTGGATATTGTTTTGTGCTACACGAAGCACCCGCTTGTTTTTTGTTATTCTAGTTACCCTGGTGTGTCATATTGACTTTTATTCGCACGCTCTCAAAAGTTAGGGAGAAACGCTCAACGCCTCGCACTGTGATCGCTGTTGAATAGGCGGTCATCCGTGCGTAGCCAACTATGATTTTCTTTCCTTTAAGAGTCCTAGACGACTTCCAGTAGGCCATAGCCGGATAAGGCGGCGTAGGCGTTTCTTCTTTGTCTAATCCCGATGGATTTTGTGTAATACCGTTTCGCCATTAGGGCATTTAAAGAATGGTTCATTATTTGTGCTTTTGCCCCCTCACCTTGCGGAGGTGCTTATTTTGTTGGATATACCTTGATCAGCATTACCGTGGCTGTGCACTGTGCTGGTGATTAAATTGATTAAAGTTTCATGACATGACAGTTATTACTGCGTTATCGATGCGAGACTGTAATGATTCAAATCTTTCTCATCGAAAATGACATATTAGAACGTTATCGTGTAATGTTGCCAGATGAATGAATTGCATGCCTCCGAATCGAGCTTATGGCATACAGCAGATTGTAATATTAAATCTATATTGTACGTGTTTTACATTAAGAACCAGTTAAATTGATATTCAGTGAGTGGAATTCGTTCAACGGCTGTATAGTATCATTATATATTTGATTTCTGTGGAAATTAACGGACGTTTTGGTCACAATACAACTCATGGCCGAGGTTTCTGGTACTTGAAAAAATTATTTCGCTTTTTGATGGCAACCCACTATCAACCGGATCAAAGAGTCCACAATAGTTTCTATCGTCAATAGCTTACTGCCTTTGTGTAAAGCGAGTAACGGCGGCGTCGCCTAAAATTACCAATCGTGGGAACGGGTAATGAGCTGTTGGTAACTATTGAAAAGAAAAGGCCTTCTGGCGTTTTCACTCTCTTACTGAATAAACGAATTCACCAATGCGATTACTAACCGCTTTTTATTATGCTGGTGTACCCGCCTTTTCTCTAATTGTTAAGTCGATCGCTTGTTAACGGTTACAGATGGCGCCTGGTTCAATATACAAATCGGTGCTGCATATGGAATTCAAATCAAACAATACGTGTTGTGCAGTATATAATATTTTTCCTAATGGACTTTTTGGAAAATCTGAGTCGCAGTTCAAGTCAAAATCATGTTGTCGCATTATCTTCCCAGCGGCTGGTTGATTTTGTCGGGAAACCGTTACTGATTGTGATAGCGTCACTGTACATAACTGCTAGCGTTCCTACTCTCATTCACAAAAGCCAAACGATGCCGCTCGAATTTCCATCTCATGGGAAATTGACGCCCTCGCTATTACCGGCCATTGATCCTACCATTCCAGCTGGCTTTTTTCAATATTATCGCTGCTAGTTTCCCTCAGATATTGGGTCACACAGTTCGATTGTACCTCGTTCATACGCGTAATGCGATCGTGAGAAGGACGTGAATTGTTTGCCATAAATTTCTAGTGCTTCCTTTAAGTCGGGTACTATTTTAATTGCACTGGATTTTACATGTACTGGAAACAAATATGTCGAACGCTTTGTTGTTCAAAATTCTCGAATGAATCTAGTAACCTAGAAGTGTTTCCATGTTAGCAACGAATTCGCTATTGTTCGTTGGTTACGGAGTTTGTGCTTCATGATTGTAGGTGGCTGATGACTTAGCGGTCTTGCGAACGGCGCAGCTTTCGAAATACATGTTTTCGTGTAATATTTAGCTGGGTGATATTATCGTTCAGTTAACTTATAATCTCAAGTAATGTCTCACTACGACAAACTGTACCTCTAGCTATAATCATATTCAAGAGATACCATCGGGAAATTTAAAAATATGAAACATTTTTTACCAACAACGAAGTATTACTGTGATTACTGCTTAATGCATTTTTGTAGCTATAGAAATTTGATGGTCTGCGCTTAGCTTGGCCCTTAATTATGAAATACTAACTTAATAGCCCCGATCAGATTGCTAACTGACTGATGTTTGTACAGTGATCGAATGAGGGATGTTAGTTTGCAACTGTTTTCAACGGAGCCAATCGTGATATCTGCGCTTTCGTTTGTTGATCGTGCTATTCCGCGCTTGTCTCCTCGTTTTGTTGGGCACGCCTGTCCCGTTTAGTTCCGAACTACAGCAAACAGTACCCTAAAAATCATTTACTTTGCATACTAGTGCTAATGGCAATACACTTGGTTATTTAGGCCTACTGTATTTTGGCAATGGTAATTTCGAGACAAACGTAGCATTAGCTTGCTAATTTTGCCTTGAGACGTGTGAATATATCGTTCCTAAGTTCTATACTGGCCTTTACATTAGCAATTTATCATAGCTCGTCACACATGAGAACTGCACAGCATCGTAAATTAACTTGCTGGTAAGGTTTCGACATGGTGATCAGAGGCAACAACACTGTAGATTTTCTGTTCAGTTTCCCGCCGTAAACGTATCGATGTAGTAATAAGTAGGTCATAACGTTTCGTAAGTAGAATTGAATATTTTTTTCATCTCGCGTGGATACCCTCATTATTCTTGCGAAAGACAACCTTACATAGCTTGAGAGTGTTCTGTGAGAAGCCGCCGATACAATCTGGTATTGTTTAATGCTATTGGGATGTTGCCTTTTTTGTAGGTATATAGGTGGTTAAAATGTGAAATTATTGTACCTATTGTAGGTAGACAGACCACATATCAGCAATTCACTCTACTAATTTGCTAAAAAGGTTTTCTATTGTCAATTGCGATTCCTTCCTTCTATTGTTTATGTGAATGACCATCATTCCGCCTGAAGGCATATAAAAAAATTTACACATTGTACTACTCGATTACAACAGCACCCTCCCTGTCCAGTAGCCGATGATGACAGGCACGAGCTTCGGTCCGCTCTTCCTTTAATAATATATGAGGTCCAAAATGTTTGCCCTAAATGAGTTTTAATCCGAGCGTGACAAGAGCATATAGCGCTTCCCCATTAAACGCATTAAATTGTCCACGTTTGACGAACAGTCGCTGCTGCTTCTGCAGACTCGAATTTAATGACTTTTGTCAGGCGTGTGCTTGTTAATATAGCATATGCACATCAGCATTCTGAATTGACTAACCATCCATTCCCTTATTTGCTCCACCCATCTGAAATCTATCTGCGGGCCAATCATCAGAATAATAAATCGACGAAAGACGAATAATTTGAAAAATGATTACGCCAATCACGTTTCAGATATAATTTCCCTCTTCGATCGCTCAACGTCATAGCTCCCCGAAACAGCATCAGTCGCAGTTTTACTGCACGAAATTTGGTCGGGCTCAGCCGTCGTGCTAGATGACTCTAAAACTATAGGATTATTGTGTTTGTTTATTGTACTTTCATGATGTCATAGGTGTTACAGTGTCATTGTAACATGAGCGTTGAAAATGAGATATAGACCTCTCTAATAAAGATAACAAAACAGATGTGCAAACCGTTTTTCTCTATATGACTGGCTGTTCATCCTATTACATAGAATTCGTGAAGGCCTAAAAAAGACATGTGCCTGTTTAGTCATCTCTACGCAGTACCCTTCCCTCAAATAAGTAGCTTATGTTACATTTGCCCCTCATCCCGGGCATTTTGCTGGTGAATTCATTTTGGCAATCCTGATTACTGTAACTGTTCGAAAGCAACCAGACTGTATTGATCTGAGCTATCTTCCATCTGTAGCCGTTCTATATATGGATTCAATTTATTTCTTATCTGCGCTCAATATAAACCGGTTCTGGATTGCTGGGATTCAGTCATTGCTATGCCTCGCTTCGTTCGGCGCTTTAAGTTTATTGACCCTTTCTACGACTGCGGAATTCCGCTTGTGATCAATATAAATATCGTAAACCCAGCCACGGTGTTGACCCATGAGTCAGTGATCGAAAATTCTTTGTGTTGTTCGAGATGGCGTGCTGCTAGTGTGTGTGTGTGCGTATAAGCGATAAGGAAAACAAACTACTTTGTCGAGTGGCGAACTACAGCGCTTATGAATCACCATCACCAGCACCATTTTCATTTGATTATCGGTGCCCAGCGGCGCCTATCCCAACTATTCACGGCTATTGACGATGGCAGAGTTTTATAACTCGAAGTTATCATTAAATTTCCTACATTCTTATCATTTCCCACTAAGCGGCCGTATCTCTCTCTCCCTCTCTCTCTCTCTCTCTCACTTTAGTAGCCGTGATGCCGGAAACCATCCTAAGTACGGCCCTAGCGAGGAGACGGCGTTCCGAAATCGCTTCGTAGTTTTTTTCCTGACTTGGCTTTACGTTATAGACCTCTGCAGCACCAATGCCTTTGGCTTGCACTTTTTTTAGCAAGCTCCATTGAAATGCTAAAACATTTCCATTCCAAATTAGGCATCCGTACATCCACCGTTAGCTTGCAGCCTTGTTTATCTTTCGTCGCGTATAGGTTCTTGACTTTCTAATCACGATTGCCTCGGGTGCTAAATACCAGAGTATTATTGTACGGTACCATTATGTTCGCGAAAGCGTAAACCTGCTGCGACTTGAACGGCAGCAGCCTAAGGCCAGAACATCAACTTACCTTAACTACTTACATATTCTTCGAATTCCTTCGCGCTTACACTGTGTTTCGTTTAAAATAATAGACAAAATATTCGAGTTTCGTCTTGCCTCCAGTTTCAAGAAAGTCTTACAGAAATCGACAAAATACGTTACTATGTTAGATTGTGAAGTTGGAAAGAAATCAACAAAATTTAGTTCTTTACTTGCGGTTCGAAAATAACTTCCTATCAAAGCTAATTTTAGATTCTGATTCTATTCTTGTGCTGTAAAGGTAGCAGCGTGTTCGCCATTTTCACTTTATTCACTCTGGTGATGTGGAAGGATTGCAAATAATGGTATCGTACATTTTTCGCTCAGAAACATTTAAAATGTGTCGCTTGTTCGCATAATTCCCTGATTTGCCCCGCGGTGTCGGTGCTGACCCCTGCTGACACCTTACTAGAAGTTTTGTAATATAGTCTGCTGGCATTTAGGCCACTCTTGACTAGCTGAAACAGTCCTCCGTTATTATCTCTTATGGTTATTCATTATAGAGATATTTAATCAAATATCTACATGTTTGTTAAGATTTGAATTACAGTACCATATCTATTTATTGTGAGACTCCCGGATGTACGTTATGCCTCTGGTTTTCTTCGTCAGGAAAACAAAACCTGCTAGCCCATTTCGTTATCGCAGAAATTCTATTACTGTATATGGTTCCTTGAATCCCTTTTTTTGCCTGACTGATTAAAAGAGTAGCTTGGAAATTCTAAAGTACCACTTGTTGAACTAAGAGGTGTGCGAAACTATGTTAAGAATAGTCGATCATCTCGTACCGCGGCTGCACGTTATCCTTCGTTCATTGAACTACGCAGTGTGTAAATCTGACGAAAACAAGCCCATGAACTTAGAAATATTCGTAATATGAAAATGTGAATTCACTGTAATAGATTGTATCTATGGGAATGGACGGATCATAAAACTAAAATTAAAATATGCTATCGTCTCACCGACCTACGTGCCACAGGTTATATTTACTTAGATTTTCTAAGTCGAGTGGTTAATGAGCGTCGCACCCCTATGCGATGAACGCTTCGGCTTCGCTTGGGAAAGCCAAGCTGAGGCGACCGATATCGTTAACCCTTTGCTAGTTTTTAATGTTACGGCACACCTAAAGAAAGAGAAAGCTTCCCTTTCTTTCCTCTTTTAGTGTCAACAGATGGCTTTATAATGCCGTGGAGGTCGTTTATCTGAATTCTAAAATATAGAATAGAAATTCCTCTTCTGATCTTTAGTGGGAAAATGAGATAGGAGCAGCAGTAGTAATGAGTAATCAACTGTACTGTTGGTTAAATATCATTGTATATAATTACGTATTAACACGAATATAATGACAAACTTTGAATAGATGCACTGGAAAACGAGTTCATTGTCGCATTATATTGGTACGTATTTTTAAAAATTAGCCCGAGTATTGCCCATCTATTGCGTGGGAAAAACTGCGAAAAAACCTATTATTTATCGTACGAATAAGTAGACGAAATTGTGCTTCGTCAGCGAATTTCACCTCTTGTTTAGCTTATCTTTATTCACGTTGGTAAATTATCTTTTATTCTCTTCAAAGCCCTTTTCGACTGTCTGTCTTCTTACTGAGTAGCCTACTTCGCATAAATTATGTAGCGTAATGGCTCCCGCCGCGTTCTCTGAATAAGTGTTGCCTGTTTTTGATGCGAAATTTCTTCATTGCTACCCTGGTGAAACATAAGTTTCAATTTTAAGTACAGTGGGTGTGATACTATATACAGATGCAACCAATAATTCCGGTCTCAAAGTTCAGTTGCAGACGAAGACATTTTTCACATTGCTTTTTCTCAGCTGTATTATACCCGGGATCGAATTACTGTACCAATGTTCCGGGTAAAACACAGTGACAAATCAAATACTGTACCAGGAACCTCGTTGCTCATTTTACGTCGAGATTTTTCAAGAATGCTAATAAAGAGTTAATGTGACCCCTCTCACGCGCTATTTGCTTGACAGACCTGTACCATCGACGCAATTGCTTTTGTAAAATGTACATCTTTCATCTCCTCTTCTCTTTGTAAATTCGCTCCTAGACGCCGCTTACCGTTAGCGTCGGTCAGCGGCGAGGAGTTGTCACTGAAATATTTGGTTGGCTTGTTTTGTACAGAGTCATAACGCTGAGACATTTGTTTTCCATACAACCAGTATGTTCGTTGTACGCGACTCGGTGTGGTGGTTTCCTTAGCTACGTTTACTTGTTTAAACGGCTCAGGCAAATTTGTACTTGTTGTACTTCTGGGGTTTTTGGTTGCCTCACTGAATTCTTTCACTATTTGTGATATTTCTTGCATTTGCATTACTGTAACGTTATTCACGTAAACTTTGATGATATGTTGCCTTTTTTTAATGATTTTATTTTTCTAGATTGACGATTTTCTTACTGGTCGATTGCCTCTAACCCTCGCGCTACGTGTCGGCGATCATATGATGTTCGTGCAGTTGCAATTGGAACAGACCCAACCTAACACTCAGAGCACAGGTAGGCAAAGCATGTTATTCTGTGCCATTGCTGAAGATATCATACACTGCCATTATGAGTATTTTTACACTTCTTGTATGTTAATCCACCAGGTGCATCTAATCCTAATCCTGAACCACGAATGCAAAGAAATCACCACGGAAAGTTAATGACTCCCCATTCCAGCCATAGTCCATCAACTGCGCCGTCAAGGTTTGTCTTTGATGCAATTTTTGCACTAATAGATTTTGAATTAATAGATTTTTTCATCCGTTCTAAAAATATCACCTCCCCCTTGCAGGCTATCTGATAGACCGCTAATGACCATGCCAGCCACCTTGACCACTACTGCTATGAACGCAAAGCCATCGATCAACTCCATTCACAAAAACGAAAATTCGCCATTGAGGTCTGCGGTCGCGGATCATTTATTGAGAGTACCGTTATCCAAAATGCCAAAACTTGACCCCTCAGTGAGCAGCAGTAAAAAGTCAATGTCGGAATCGAACGGAGGTGGTATCATGTATAACCGGCACCACTTTCACCCTTCCATGACACTTCCTTCTCCAGAAGAACTGCCTCAGGCCTTATTAGACCCTCGTCTGGAAGGCCTACAACAATTTAGCAACCACTACCATCAAATAACATCACATGCTAATTATCATCCTCACGTGAGTGCCAGCCATCTTCACAAGCTTGTAAGCGCTTGTTCATCACTGGGCCAGGTTGTAGCCATTCCACCGACTGCCGGAGCGCTCAAAGTGCCTCCAGTTACGGATCACAGTGTAAAAACGTCGAGGAAGCGACCATCTAATCTACTTACCCATGATCTAGATGCACCGTCTCCATCTCAAAACAGAGCCTTTCTGCAAAACATTGGTACACCCATGCTTACGACTCCGGCCGCCATCATTCAGAATGCCTTACTTCGTCAGCATCAAATGGTCGGTTTTCCTCCACCATCATCAGCCTCCCTACTTCCTTCTGCTTATGCGAGACTCCATGCATCATCCAGAGCTAGTCAAAACGTCGCCACTCCCAACAGTGCTCCCACTGCACCTACCTCTCCACCAACTGAAATGAGACTAAAACATCCCATAACATCTACTATGCTCCAAGAATCCTCAGCCAAGAGGATACCGTTATCAGGTGCATCGTCGTCGGGTCACAGGTCTGATAGAAACCATAGCCATTATCACCACAGACGGTCTTCTGCTAGCGGAAAGATCACCTCGGGCTCTTTATCGACGCACCATCCTTCTGGTATTTCCGGTTCGTCTTTGATACATAGATATGTATTTTTAATTAAATGCGATATTATTGTAGCACTTGGAATCGCAATAATATATTGTTTGTTTCGGTGGTCACTAACTATTGGTCTAGTTATCGAATATATTAAGATAAAATTCCATTCACATGCATTTGACGCGATAGGCTATGATAACAGCTTAATATTTGATGCAGTATCAGATTATCCTCTACTGTTTAAAAACAGGAATTAATTTTATCGTTCCGTTTCAGGTGCCCGCGTTGTTCGTCAAATGCAAAGGCTCCGGCGTCTGTGTGGTTCCCACCAGCAATGCGTCGCATACAGCAGCAGAGAACTCGCCACAGAGATTTCGTCGATCGTTCATCTCGCTAAGCACTCTCACCACCATCACCATTCACGATCAGAGGGCTCGTCTCACCGCAAGAACCACAAGGTAATACTAAAACAAAAACGCCACTGTATCATTCGTGTGTGAGTCTTATTCATTTTCTACTGGGCATCCGAACGCAACGGGTTAAAAATTCTACAGAAATGAATCGCATGATAGATTTCTATTCGAAACACAATAAGACAAACGAAATCCTGTCAGCTGTGGAGTCTTTGTCATCCGCTTCTATGTTAACTTTACTGCACCAAGCGGAATCGCCTTACTGCTAATACAGCAGTGCAGTACAGTATTTCACGGTCGGCTTCTTCGATGGAGAAAAACAGCTACCACATTTTGTAATCTTAAGATTGATATTGTGAAATATTCCTTATTATCTAACAACCACATATAAAAATAACTCGCTAATAATGAGCTCACTGTTATTGTGCGCTCTCTTGCTAGATGGCTGACTGGGAATGCAATAGAACACTGTCACTCCCATAATATGATTGCAGCTGTAGCTTCGATGGTGGCATCCTTTTTGCTTGCCTTTTCCCTACTGTAATGAGAACCTATCAAACATGCGATTTTTATGAGCTAGCATATATTTAAAGTACTACCTATTAAAATAATATACATTGACAGATGTGAAACCAGTAATACGTGTTATGAATTGGTTCCTATAGAAATTCATCGATGTGTTTTGGGTCATAAAGCAGCCATTCATGAAATTAAGTTTTGACTGTCCACCATATACAACAGTACCTACCGGATTCTTAAAAAGTCATGTGTTTGTCACTGATAATGTATATTTTTTACATATGAATATGTTTTGTGTCAGCTATCCTTGTAGGTTAGCAAGTCAAGTGGTTGTCTGCTAGGCAACACATCTGGACTTCAGTAAGAAATTGCAGCGTTAAATTATCTTGCTGTGCCTGATTACCGGGGAAGCAAAAAAACGTATTTTGAAAACGATGAAATGGTAGATATAGATCACCGAGAGTCCTAGACAAATGTTACGTATATTTTACAACGAAAAGAGTGACATATACCATTTTTAGAAAACGCTTTGAACATATTCACTTTGCCTTTACCAATCAACTGTTGTTTGTCACGTTTCATCCGGTCACTTAACCTGTTTCTTTACTCGCTTCAATGTCCTTAATGTGCTTAACACATGTTGTATTGCTTTATGTAGTCATGTCGTGAATGCCACGCCCAAGACAGAGCATACCAACGCGCCGCTACGCCGTCTCCGTCCGTGTCGGGAAGTTCCGGTGTCCGTGAAGCTAGCCAAACAACTGGTGCTTGTATCGATAGCTTTACAACTCATGGTCCAGGAATTTTTTCAGGAACTTTCTCTGGTAAGACGATATACTATATATTGTGTTGTGCATAGATGGTCAGCTTATATTTTCAAGGGAATGCCGACCATGTGCTTTCCATATTGCGTACGTCTGATATTGACGTCCCGAATTCATGAATTAGTCTTCGTTCTACTAGTCTTGACGTTTCCTAGGACGATGAGCAACAATATTTACTTTTTCTATCGCACATCAACGAATATAATTCTTCATAACTATAAACGTCACAAGCCTCGGGCTACTCGTGACCAGGCGCTATTTTTACGAAGTCCGCGCATTGCTGACGCATTTTTCTAAAGAAATCATAGGAGAAATAAATCAGAGAACTATATAACACCGGTTTTGCGTTTCCTTAATTCTCTGAACCGTGCTGGTTTAAAAACACTAAATACATATTACGTAAAAATGTCTTATTTATACCGTTTATATAAACAGGTCCGAGTATTATGATTACGGTATTTCTTTTCGAGTTGTTGGATGTACTTATCTCAGCGAGAATTTGAAAATTGCGAAAGCCGTTTATTTTACTTCGCATTATCATAACCGCATCGACATACTGTACATTTTACTTGGGTAGAAGCCAGAAAGCTTCTGGTGTGACAAAGAAAATATACAGCTTTATCATAACCTACAGTGAAACCAGCTCACCATTTTGTTTAAGTAGCATCACATATGTATGATGCAGAGTTTCTTGCTATTGTTCATACTAGTTCTTGTTCCAATATACGTCTAAAATGTCGTTGTATTAGTAGCGATAACATATAACTACTTGTCACCATCAGTTGGCTGATTATTATTTGTACAGTAGGGTGTTTGAGTTCCGCGTACCGCGTTACCGCGCCTTCTAATGACTTGCTTCGTGAAGCAGCTGTAATCGAGCCACAAAAACGCATTACGAACCGAAACACGTCCATCCGATGACACGTCCCGTTTTATCAAAGAATATTTGTTAACAATCATGATACTAGAGCTATGTTTGAAGATTTTGCGTCACCGCGAGTGACGGATCTTCTGGACCTTTCTTCAATTCATTCGCAAAATAGCTGACGTAATTTGCCGATTACAGCAATTTATTTATACGTCACTGTTGCTCGATCACGAACGAGATCGGTAGTGATGCTATTCTGCCTTGTGATATATCGATGCAGATTATGCATGAGATAGTACGTGCTTCGGTTCACAACTACAGGTTAGATCGTTATGTGGTCGCTTGTATCACGAGTATTTTTACGTCATGTGCTTTGATGACGTGAAAAGTTGATTCGAAATGAACTGAGCGATCCTTTCCAAACTATTTTAGAAGTGCTTCCTTGGTTCTAATTACAGTTATAGCGTTGTTGTCATGTTTTTTTTGGCCCGCAACGGAATTGATTCCACAATATAAGCTAATACAGCTTTTCTGGCCCTGTCATGTGGATGTTTGGGCCAAGAGTTGTCACCATTGAGCAGTCACTTGGTAACCATAAATCCAGAAGCAGATATTTAACTTCTCGTTCTATAATCAGCTTCCACTTTACATTGGGTTTTCTAATAAAGTATAGGAATACGGTACCACCTTCCTCTTACTGCGTTGTAACACAATACTGACCATTACAAAGTATAAAAATTTTATGCATGGCCACCTTCCTGTTATATATTTTTACCGGTATCAAATGTCGACTCCTGAATTGACGGGGTAGGAATCTCCTGTTACCTTACCTAAGTAGAGTGATGTGATTGTCCCGAATCGAAATATGAGTCCAGTAACATAAGAACGTAGTTGGGTTCTAAGCATCCAACGACCGAAATTTATTACGAATTTCTAACGCTTTAGGACGCTGAGCCGCTCATTTCGCTGTAGTGAAATGCTTTCATTGAATGCAGGGAAATCGATCCGAAATACAGCAGCTTGGAGCTCAATTTCTTTACGTATAACAAAATCATTCGGATTGCTTCAGCCATTATATTTTACAGAATCAAAACAATGCTATTATAAGCCACATTCTGTTTTTACTAGAAAGAGACATCTCTTTGATAATGAATTGTATATGGGAGAGGAGATGAGGAGATATATGGGGAGAGTGATGCTTGTTTGTATCGTGTACAACATTGCAATTGCGTGTATTATGTACGAAACGTAGTGTAACGTAATATAATTACACATTATGTAACGCGCTTTGACTAAATAAATGGTCAATGACCAAGCGCTCTGCGACTCGCATGTAAGGAACTTGCGTCACTAGTGATGTCACACACGGAGGGGTTTCACTTCCGACTATTCCGACTTGCTCCTTTTGTCCATGCAGCAATATCGAAGGTTCTAGAATCTAGAGGACTAATAAATTATTAACGTTAGAGATTGTAACTTCAACTAACTCAAGTTGTCCATAAACACATAATCTATTACAAACGTCTAAGGCCCAAAAGAGGCCTAAGGAAGAAGCCGATACACGAGCGAAACGACGCTCTACCTCCAGTGTTAGGGTTGTAGGGTTAAAGCTTCCGCAAGAACGTAGAATACTGATAGTTTAGCGATACGAAATCTTCGTAGAACGCAACAGCATGACATTAATGTACTGCGAGTTCTTCTAGATAAGGGCGCTGCACGTAAATCCAAATTCAGTTATGACACCAGTTACGTAAAGCGTCAAGCGCGCGCTGCTGTTACGATTACGCAGTTTACCGGAAGCATGACGTCATATTTCCGACTTCCGCCACTTTTAGAGCTATTGTGCTGCTCATCGGCTAGATCGAGTAGATTGTCAATTTAATTATTTCCTTTTTGTTACAGGTTCCCTGCATCCAAGCATCCAGGATAAAGATGGCAGACCGAAAAGAGATCCAAAAACCATACTACAGATACTCACAGATTTGCTTAACGCGACTCATCAATACCAGGTACGAATCTACAGATAGCAATTACCGTGCGTGCGTATAGGGAACAGTTTATTTTACAGTACTTTGTGTGGTGCAGTAGGTCAACTTAACTAACAGCATCACAACTACCAAAATAGAATTAAAGGACAAACTTTTAACCGTCACTACACTCTCTCGCGATCTAGAATCTAGAATCTAGATACACAAGTAACAGTAGAATGAGGCGGAATCTTTGAACGTAAGGTTACTGCAATGTTAAATGACCGTGTAGTTTTAATAGTCACCGATGAAACACAACGTACTTCACTGTAATCAACTTTGGCCTCCATTTCCCATATCCTACTTCGGACATATCCCGGAGTTCACTTTTGCACTGCCTAACATGTATTTTAAGGCTTAGAAATAACTTTGACGCCAGTACTACTTGCCGTCTCAGGCAGAAAGTCATCGTTAGGAAATTTTAGCCTGCCTTCGGGCTACACGAAGCACTTCATTAACGTGACTTGAGCCGAAAAAATATTTTTCAACGAGGTCGTTGCTTTCGATCGATTTTTCGTTTCGTTGGAACAGTTCTTTTTTTACCGCTTGACCGCTACCTATCAATCTAGGCCGGTTCGTGGCCTATGAACTGAAAACGATTGCCCTGATGCGCGCCCCCAGACTATCACGTTCTCGATATTAACGTCGGTATGTCGACTCCGTGATAGGAGAACATGAGAGAGTTAATTTATGAATGTAATCGGATTTAAATAAATGCGTGTGTCGCCTTCCGTCACATTGCTGAGTAATTTACGGTTTTTCCGATTATTGAATGCCTACCTCGAAACCGTATACACCCAAATCGTGGGAACGAGATATTTACCGCTGACTGAAAATGATGTCTTCATTTTTATACTGTGCACTGTAGCACTATCATTAGGTGCAAGTTTAAAAGTAAATATGGTAAACGAATTGAGTCTCTGTATTTCTCAGAGTTCCTTAAAAAAAAAAGACAACTAAATAATGAAATGATTTCAATACAGTGTATATATAGTGCGTTGTCAAAGCCTGTCTAAATAGCTTGTACTCTATCCTTCAGGGTCAGCTTGGGAATATCGGCTTGCTACCGCAGTTGTTCAAGGATCATTTCAAAGGTGATGCCAAGAGTCCAACAGTGAATGATTCGAACCTAGAAAAAGTACCGGAAAAGCAGAACGCAAAATCTCAAAAACAGTCGTCTAGCAAGGTTGGTATATATATATATATCACGTTACAACGTAAAAAGGACTTTAACATAAAAGTTGAATTGAAAACGATAATTTATTTCTATATTAACGATGTTACCAAGTTGATCTGTTACGAATTTGTTTGCAACTTGCTGTCGTTGATAGTAATGAATTTTCTTTCATAGGTAAACAATATACATAGCGTGCCTGCATCAAGAAATCATTCGCCGTCTTTGAACATGCAACCTCCTCCCCATTCGATGTACCACCCCTCCTATATGCTCCCTTCAAGCAGTTTTCCAATAACCCCGAAACCAGATCCCTCGGTGTCGAAGAAAATCCCTGCACCGGCATCCTATCTGTCTTCCGTATCCACCATACCAATTAGTAACATTCCTGTGAACTACGGTAGCCACCATCAACATATTTCATCTTCTCACTCGCGGTCCTCAAAGCAGGCAAGTGGCAACCGCCAGGACAGTCCAAGACACCATCACCACCATCATCATCAGCGCCACAGCAGCCGATGCCACCACCATAAAAATCAGCAGCAATATGTTGCTGAGCTTCCTACATCAGTGGGAATGAAGATGGTCGAGAAAGTAGGATGTTGCTGCGTGTCCAGGAGGGCAAGCAAATCGCAAATGCTTAACACAGCTTATGGTGAGTGGAGAATACTTAGCTGAATGATGCCCTTGCTTGAATCCTGTACATTTCTGTAGAAAATTATATTTCTTCTGTACTCCCACAGTTAAGAGACTGAAGCAGCTTCAGAACGAAAACAACACCACAAGAAATAAAATGAAAGAACTCAAACAAATGATGGATATGCAACGCAGACGACGACAATGTCGGCGTACCGCCAGCAAGCTTTACAACAGGCGGAACCGAACAACTTCGGGAGAAAATAAGAGTCTCGGCTCCGCGGCGATGGCCGTAGCTGAAGGCATTGCCGAAGGTCCCGCCAGCGATTCTGCTGCGCAGAATGGACTCAACAGTGGCAAGGTCGAGGTAAGATATCTGGCTCAGATTTTCCCCAGTTTTATTGTATAAAATTCTTTCGATGTAAATATCGATGTTTTCTCGTATATTAATCAATATATATATACATATTTGTGCTGTAGGTTCAATTTGACGATATTAAGGAGTATGAAATCGTAGCTCATGAACCTCCCGAGACGGTTACTGTATAAGCAGACGACCAAGGCTTTTTTGCTGTCGACGATCGCAAGCTAAAAACCGGTTACGACCAGAAAATACTCGCTTCGACCAGACGACTCCTCTTGAATTTGCTCTCTCTTTATTAAAGAAAAGTTTCCATAGTCATACACGACCACGATACGGGGACTCGGCAGTATGATTACAATGAAGGAAAATCTAAAGAATATAAGCTGTCGTTAGTTAATTTGCTACACATTATATATACTTTGTCGCCTATACGTTATTTATCTCCTTTAGGTTTCATTCCAAACCGTTACCGCATGCGAGTCAAACGGGAGTTTTTGTTACAGTTATTTTTGTTGCGTATGGCTGAGCGTTATGCCAGAAAGTGTGTTTGTTTTTGTATATATGGGAAGTATATATATAGGATAATTTTCACGAACTAATAACTCCATTTGCGCACCTCTCTTTTTTCTTATTGTTCTTGTACAATATTACGATTGCCATGGTTTAATGGGGAAGTCTTTCTTTTTAACATAATCGTTTTCTATTCTGAGGCTCAAGGCCATATTCAGGTACTGTACTGTATTATGATTTTACGTTGTCTTATTGTCTTACTTTCATCTAATCAGAACTCTTTAGATCGACCGTACCATGTTTCTGACTTGAAAAGTTAGTAAAGTTAGTCAAATAATAGGTCCTGCTTGAATTTCATATACAGAACCTTACGAAAACTACTCAAACAAGTAGTAAAAATAAGCCATAAAATTGTTTGTTAAAGACCCTGTGTAGTGCCTATTCTGCCCTGAGGTTCTACCTGTTTCAAAACTCAATTTCCACTCAATGTTATTAAGTGAAATAATTTTTCAAACAATTATAATATAAAGTTATTACACAAACGTCAAATGCGTTTCATTCCTAGCCTAAAGTTTGCAACCAGTCGCGGACATTCAGTTTGCTACTGTGTATGGTTTCTCTATCCCTATCTAGCTGTTTTTACTTAATCTACCTCCCGATTATTCATCAGTATTTTAATCTACTGTATGCTGATGATCTGATGGTCTATTCTTTTACACTTTCATTAATTTCCTTCGAAACCACCACCTGGTGTCGCTACTGATGATTATTTGCCTTCACCCCCTTTCCTGGAATTCATTTGCCTTGGCTCTAGGTCGTCGTATACTCGTACTTTATTAAAAGGGGTTTACTGATTTTACGTACGCTTTATCATTAATCATCATTGTCATTCTAGATGTTGTTATTCTTACAATCTTTTCTTACATTATATTAATTCTGATGATCAAGTCTTTATCGAGGAAACGCTTGTTAGTTGTTACTACTTCTAGACTGCAGTTATTCATCTTACTGATTTTGTCCAAACTAGCAATCGATTTTTCCTGTACTGTAGAATATTACTTTATAGAAAACTATAAATACAATTCTGTAAAATGTGCAAAACAAAGACGTGCATACATAATTCATTTGATTAGTTTTTTCGTTATTTCGAAGCCACCTTCATTACTATCCTGTGTAGTATGAGGTAATGACTGATGCTGTTCAGTCATTCGATTGACAAGGTGGCAACATTTATGTATTAGATTAGTAGATTTTGGATACAAGCCGCCGGTTGGTAGATTTCACCACAGGGAAATAATGCTAGCTTCAAAATATCAGCTAAACGCAATTGGCTAAATTTTAAGGAACAAACGAATGGAACCAAATAGCTTTTTATTCGAACATTTCATAGATACTATACATGATGGTATTGTCTGTACTTACTGACAGGATGTAATAGACCGTTGAAGGTACTACAAGCTCATTACGGTTACTATGCAGCGATTCAGGACGAGCCCAACACTGATGTCGATACGGGGTAGAAAACAGAGGAATGTTTTTTAACCTATATTTTTTTTATCAGATAGTTGATTGTTGGATTGCTGGCCGTGGAAAGTTCAGATTCAAGACCGGTGTTCGTATTGGATTTTGAAGTTTACTTCAGAGGTAGGGATCACAATATATTACTACTTAGTTTAAATTTCTTGATGCCTATGGAGTGGCGTATTGTGGAGAATAATGGAGGTAGTGCAAGCCCAGCTTTTTCATTTATTGTCGACTTTGAAAAGTTAATACTTGGTAAATACTTCGCTCAGTTCACTCTACTTCCCAATGTCAGTATTTGTCAAGAGGGCGATTGATTTAGCGGCAACAAATATCGTATGCGTCACTTGCAATTGCGCTAACGGGAAATATTAAAACCAGCAGTACTACCTGTACGAGCTAAATACCGCTGCACCATCCTAGAAAATACCCTGGGACATACTAAATGCGACTGCAGCTGACATCTTGGTCGTATCGAGGATAATGTGCTACATTAAAAACATGAAGCCTCTATATATTCTTGTACAGGGGTCACCAAACTACGTACCGCGTGCCGGATTGTACTTTGCCATCTAGCGGTTGGGGGTCTTTACTTCACTCAAAGGTTATGAATGATCTAACAGCGACATCTAGCGATTGAAAATTTTTACTTCACTAAACGCTTATAAATGAACTTCTAATGATTCTATCACGCTAAAATTAGCACGTATGAGACGTAATACATGAACTAACAATCCCTGAAGGAATTTGGGTCGATTGATTCAGGTTAACCCCGAAAAAATCTATTTCGAAACTCGAATACCTATTTCGTCGGGTCGGCCTTAACGAGTGACCCCGCGTTGAACAACCCTTCATAACTCGCCGATCAATTGCCGTTCCACTATATAAGTAAAATTTTCCAGTGAGTAAATGTTACTATTGGATCATTCATAACCGTTAAGTAAAGTAAAAACTTTCAACCGCTAGATGGAAAAGTACAATCAAATCTTATAAATGAACTTCTATTGATCTAATCACGCTAAAATTAACACATATGAGACGTAATACATAAACAAACATTAAGAAAAATGGGTCGATTGATTGACCTTTTCTTCAGGAATGACCACTGACATAAATAATGCTAGCAATATATCGACCGCTCCTGTTGGCATGATAGCGTTGAAGAGAGATAAAGATTAACATGTATCAATATACCTTGTTGCAGATCATGTATTGTTCCAGAATTTTTACCATTATTCCAGCAATAAGATAAAGTATATGTAATAAAGCTAAGATTTTTTCAAAAATATTGGGTATCGAATGCCGACAAAATTCAAAATTGACCATGAGTGATATCTGGAATTCCTATAGTAAGTAAGTAGTAGGTAAGTAAGTAAGTAGTATAGTAATCTATATTACAAGGTTATAGTAATCACTAAATTGTTCAACAAACAAATCATTATCATTCATCAATGTGGAAGCAATTGATTTATACGTTTAGAAGCAATCATCTGGTAGCAGTAATGCTGCAGCACCTTCCAATTGCACCACGTCTGGTGTTGCTTCCAGGACAACAGCGTTGGGTATGCAGGAACACTTTGAATAACTCAAAACACTGATTTCTGTCTCAGACAATGCTCGACTCCATACAGTGGGATTTTGAATTTCACCTGCGAAGGCTTGTGATGAGTCGAAACTTCCTGCTAAAGCATCCTGGTCTTGGCCAAGGATGAAAACTCCTCCAGCTGGTATGGGCTCATACTGGGAAAATGACGTGCTCATATCTTTTTTCATTACCCCATTTACATACAATTTAGCAGATCGTGAAGAGATTGATCTTGTAAAACATGCATGATATTCAACACCGTTGTGCATGATATTTGTATCTGATGAACGTTGTTCATTTATATGAATACCAAAATCTTGATCAGTGGCATACAGTAATATAGTATTGTGATTTGCACCCACGGCATAACTAATAACAGGTCCGACGATTTTTTCATTTGTTCCACTACTTTTGATCCGAGTGCATACTGTAAAGTCGTGTAATTCAGGAAGAGCTGTCTTGATTCGAATGTAATCACTTGTTTGAGCTTTCCGCGGAAGATAAAGTCTGGTCTGAAGACATCCTGCAGATAACTTTAACAGATTATAATCGGATTTTTTCCTCGTATTAAAAAATATTTTCTAATTTTCGTACCAATTCAATTTCGCAATTTGATCTTGGGCTATTCCCTTATCCTATTTTTAAAATGTTCTTAAATACGAAACGAACGTCTTAACAAAGCGTCAAAGTAAATATTGTCAACACAAGTTAAAATGTCTATATACTTTTATAGTGTCCAATTATTATATAATCCCTTGTCCCTTTTGATTTTTACTTTATCATATGCCTAAAAGTATGAATAGTATAATATGATGGTAGTGAACTACCAGTATATCTAAACCGGAATTTTTTACTTCGTGGACATTCCATAAAGGTGTGGACGTTTTGTCCGATTTACAGCTATCAGTGCTGTATTGCAGCATTTAAAAAATATGTTCAATGTACCTGATTGTCGAGCAAGAGTATACGAATTCACAGCGTCTCCCAAGCACAGTAATGAGATCAAAATTGACAGTTTCTTGATATTCATGATGCTGGTATTCTACTTGAAATATCTAAATCTAAATAGAGTACAATATTTAATTTCTCTTCTAGGTGTTTTGGAATCTGTTCCAACACGCAACATCTATTTTTGTTAACTTCCACTCTAAGCGTTTTGTTCTGTGCAATACCAACCAACTAAACTGAATCTCCCATATTGAACGATCTCTTTATAAAGGAATTCGAACCACTACAACAGCAACATGAATATACTGTTTTTCCCTCTTTTTTGCGAGAAAAAAAGGCGAAAGAATCACTTTTTGAATTACCGGTTGAATATGTCGTCGCATTTCCTGTTAATTGAAATTCTCATAGCAAAATCTGCATTCATCTGAAACTGTTTTTTAATTGCCTTATTGCATTAAAAGTGAATAGCAATTGAGATAAATATGGTCGAATTATACCACAATACCAAATTTTACGTCGCCAGATCAGTCTCCTCTTGGCTGAAATTTTCGTAGGGAATACCATTTGCATATGTTGTCACATTTCCTGTTTATTGAAATTTTCATGGGAAAATCTGCTTTCATCTGAAATCTGTTATTTAATTGCATTTTTGCATTGAAAATGAATAGCAATTGAGGTAAATATGGTCAAATTATATTACAATAGCACATTTCACGTCGCCAGATTAATTTCCTCCTGGCTGAAGTTTTCGTGGGAAAATCTACCTCCATTTGTAGTTAATACTTCACTGCTTCGTCGCATTGAAACATTAACATAAATTTCAGTGAATATGGTCATATTCAAGCAACAATAATATATTTTACACATTTTTCGAGTGAAAAATTGTTTCATTTCCATGCAATGTTTTGTTTAGCAATTTTGTAATCAAGTTCCACGTTCTGTGCTCAACGTATTATGAGTTTTTCTGACATTTGAACTTGCGTCTAGGTTCACCCAGTTCTGTGTGAGTGATAACGTATGAGAGTGAGTGAGATGAAGAAAACTTTATTGAAACACATTTGTATTCGTATCTAGAATTTTGAACTCATCTTGCTCATGACTGCTCCTGTATCATAGTATTATGTATTATATTCTCTACTTTTAACACAGGCCAACACAAGGTTATGTGCTAGGATAGTACTGTATATACGTTTGTATTTTTTGTGCTATTTCAGTTTGATTCAATAGATTAGTACTTAATTGATTCCGCGAGATGGCAGTATTGGACAATATTTTCAAATGACAGCGATCTGTGATCACCTTTAGCTTTGCACAATGTTTGATTAGTTGCGTTCGGATTCCATGCTTTCGCAAAGTAATTATTTATCTCCCTGTCTGGGATAGCAAATTGAGTCTGATAACAAATAATAAAAAAACCTGTGCGCGAGGAAGTAGCTTTGCTATATTGATTTACTAGCTGTGTTTACCATCGTTGTTCTTTTTTGTGTTCTTCGTATATCTCATAATATAGGAATCTTTTCGTCAGGAATGACCGGTAACATAAATAATGCTGGCGATATATCGACCGCTCCTGTTGGTATGATAGCGTTGAAGAGAGATAGATTAACATGTATCAATATACCTTGTTGCAGATCATGTATTGTTCCAGAATTTTATACCAATATTCCAGCAATAAGATAAAATATATGTAATGAAGCTGAATTTTTTTCACAAATATTAGGTATCGAATGCCGACAAAAATCACAATTGACCATAAGTGATATCTGGAATTCCTATAGTAAGTAAGTAGTATAGTAATCTATATTACATGGTTATAGTAATCACTAAATTATTCAACAAACAAATCATCATCATTCATCAATGTAGAAGCAATTGATTTATACGCTTAGGAGCAATCATTTGGTAGCAGTAATGCTGCAGCACCTTCCAATTGCACCACGTCTGGTGTTGCTATCAGGACAACAGCGTTGGGTATGCAGGAACACTTTGAATCACTCAAAACACTTATTTCTGTGTCAGACAATGCTCGACTCCATACAGTGGGATTTTGAATTTCACCTGTGAAGGATTGTGATGAGTCGAAACGTCCTCCTAAAGCATCTTGGTCTTGACCAAGGATGAAAACTCCTCCAGCTGGTATGGGCTCATACAGGGTATATGACGAGGTCAGATCATTTCTTATTACCCCATTCACATACCATTTAGCAGAACGTGGAGTGATTGATCTTGTAAAACATGCATGGTATTCAACACCGTTCTGCATGATATTTGTAACCTGCCCATATTGATTGTTTATATTAACGGCAATCACATTTTGACTATCAGCAATCAGTAATATACGATTGTCTTTTGCACCCACGGCGTAGCTAATAACGGCTCCGTCGATATTTCCATTTGTTCCACTACCTTTGATCCAAGTGCATACTGTAAAGTCGTGTAATTCAGGAAGAGCTGTCTTGATTCGAATGTAATCACTTGTTTGAGTTTTCCGGGGTAGAAAAAGTCTGGTCTGATGACATCCTGCAGATAACTTCAAATTATGATCGGATTTTTTCCTCGTATTAATAAAATATTTTTCAATTTTCGTAACAATTCAAATTCGCAATTGGATCTTGGGCTATTCTCTTATCCTATTTTTGAAATTATCTTAAATACAAAACGAAAGTCTTAACAAAGCGTCAAAGTATATATTGTCAACAGAAGTTAAAATGTCTATATACTTTTATGGTGTCGAATTATATAATCCTTTTGTCCAGTTTTATTTTATTTTATCATATGCCTAAAAGTATGAATAGTATAATATGATAGAAGTGAACTACCAGTATATCTAAACCGGCATTTTTATACTTTATGGACATTCCGTAAAGGTGCAGACGTTTTGTCCGATTAACAGCTTCAGTGCTGTATTGCAGCGTTTAAAATATATTTTCAATGTACCTGATTGTCGATCACAAGTATTCGAATTCACGACGTCTCCCAAGCACAGTAATGAGATCAAAATTGACAGTTTCTTGATATTCATGATGCTGGTATTCTACTTGAAATATCTAAATCTAAATAGAGTATGTTACTTCCAATTAAGTACAATATTTAATTTCTCTTCCAGGTGTTTTGGAATCTCATCCAACACGCAACATCTATTTTTGTTAACTCACACGGTAAGCGTTTTGTTCTGTGCAATACCAACCAACTAAACTAAATCTTCCATGTTGAACAATCTCTTTTTATAATGGAATTCGAACCACTACAACAGCAACATGAATATACTATTTTTCCCTCTTTTTCGTGAGGAAAAAGCCGAAAGAATCACTTTTTGAATTACCGGTTGAATATGTCGTCGCGTTTCCTGTTTATTGAATTTTTTATGAGAAA
>QXVX01003539.1:5351-22895 GCA_013436065.1 Halocynthia aurantium
GAAGGGATCATCAACCACCATGAATACCAAAGGTGGATTATAACAGCAATGACAATGACATGAATGCTTACGCTTTTGCTGTTATTCCACGGTAGATCCTGGTAACAAAGTCCATTAACGTATAAAGTTTCTGGATTGGTGAGCGTCACGTTAGATGATGATGGTATGCAGTTGAAGGTAGATGTCCATGACAGAGGAAACATAGCAAAAACTGATATAAACATGACAGCAACGAATATGCCACGAATAACTTCCAACAACGATTTCATTTTAGTTTCATCCAACACATCATTTACTAGAACAAAACTTGCGATTGATGACAGAGCCATATTATAGATCCAAGTGTCCGTAGTACGAAACTAAAGTTACCACGGAATTAAAACTATACCTTGGTCCTGTATGAAATCACGGTATAATAATAACTTTATCGTTTTCACCTGACAACACTGCTCATACTGAATGGGTCTACCATTTCGAGGAGCTTTGACGGCTTTATTAGGCCCAGTGAAAAAATATTTCCGTAGGGCGAGCTTTTGTCACGAGATCAGGTTTGCAAAAACATTTCCGTACTTTCAACCTTTCTTTACAGCTTTCATACAACTCTTGTGTACATATTGTGAGGTTGCTAAATGGTCGGCTTTGTTTCAGGTTCTTTAGAAAAACAAACAACAGAATCTTGGTCTCTTTGTAACTTGATTGGATGTAGCTAATGAATGAATGGAGAATGAACTATAGAAATCGATATCAATGTTTTGTCAAACGAGATGAGGCGTTGTTTAAAACATGCGTGCCTTGTACTTCGTACGTTCCAGACTTCGAATGCTAAATTCATAGGAAATTCCATTCGGAGTTCGAACGATGCTTCTACGTTCGAACTGCGCGCGTAGTAAAAAATGCACTTCGAGAGTTCCACGAGTTGTGAAAAATTGTGCTCGCTGCGTAAAGTAAATACGTTGGTGATCAGAAGCTTGTTTTAGTCGCAGCTTGAGCAGTCGAATTTGACGCAAGAATAATCTAGAATAATAGTCGAAAATGGATTAATTCACTTTCCCATATTTTTGTTTATATGGATAATTGATTCGAACTTCGAAAATTCAGAGACGATGATCATTAAAACGGAAAATAAATAAATGTAGACCACCGAATTACCGGCAATTCATAATCCGGACCAAATAATGAATGCCTCGTTTAAACTGTACAATACTGAAAACTAACGTTACCATAAATTGTATGGAATGGGGAGAAGAGTCTCTTAAACCTTTTGGTTAAGCAGGAAGAGATAAAAGCTAGTCTTTGTGCGTCAACTATCTGGATTATATTTCACGGGGCTGTAAATACAAAGTCGTCAAAGCCTTCGGAATGGTAGACCCATTCAGTATGTGCAGTGTTGTTAATCGAAAACCAGGAAGATTTGATCGTAACCATTTTCTAATAGTTATTGTTAGAAGGGTCTATACAGTGATACGCTATATATTATATTTGTTGTTATATATGAGTCTATACCAGTGGTTCTTAAACTGGTGGGCGTGTGAATGGCTATAAAGGAAAAATACTGATTATTGGCCGTGATACTGTGAATGATATTTAATAACCAATGTTAGTCTCGCACTGATTATTTAGCCCAGAGGTGTGCGGCCCGTGAACCGAATTAGTGCGGAAAATTGGTGATGTCAATAGGGTGCGAATTTTTTTGAAAGATATACCAGAGGGTGCAGTCTAAAAAGTTAAAAACTGCTGGTCTATACAGTTCGTTTTCGCGTAAACTGTTGGGAATATACTTCAGAATGCCTTCAGAATGATACCCATCCGTGTGTAATTAATGGAAAGCCAAGAACATTTGATCGTAATCATTTTCAAATAGTCAGTGTTAGAAGAGTTACAGTGATATGCGATATATTTATCGGATATATTATATTGGTTGTTATATCTGTATAGGGAAATGACATGATATATACTTTAATTAATTCGTACAATTTAGAGTTGAACGCTGCTATACTTGTAAATCAAATGAGACATTTTAGAAATTCAAGTCAAGCAGAAATACTCGCTCGCCTCAGTACTGTTTGAATTAAGTTTCCATGGGGCAGTGAATAACTAAAGCTGTCGGATTAGTACGACATAGTATGTGCTGTAATGAAAACGACGATAACATGTCTTAGTATAAATAGGATTGTACACAATTATGCAGAACCCCCTGTCGTTGTAATTATACAATTGTCACAATAGCACCACTAGCATCACTGTCCTTAGTTCAGATCACTGCAGTGTATCTTCTACATTTTGAATTGCGTGTGATTGACAGCAAACTATATTTGTGCTACACACAGATATCTACCAATAACATGAGCTGAATTTTCAAGTCAACAGCATGCCCCCTAAGTGGGTTTGGGCCCCCTTATTTTTTCGCAGCCATCTCTATAATGTAAGAAATATGAATCCGAAAATCATGAAATTACGTTCAGTTGTTTACTATTAATTGCCGTTTGAACGTAAAGAGTGTGAGCCCAATTTTAACGATATTCTGGATACAAGAATATTAGATTAATGCTTCATGTGAAATGAGAGATACTATTTCGGGTTGACTACATAGCGGGAGTTCTAATAAGTAAATGATAAATACGTCCAATTAGATGTACAATAATAGAAGAACTAATTACGCCTCCCGCTGACGAAGACATTTTCGTCAATAAATATGATGTGCCCTTCAGACTTGGATTAGACGCATATATACTGCTATAGACGTGCACTGTTATTTTCCTTCTAATTGGACATATTTATCTTATACTTCTTTTATAATAATGAGACACTCGTCGTTTTCATTACATGAGTAGCGTTGTCAGGTGAAAACCAGGAAGCTATTATCGTACAGTTACTTTATACAGGGCCAAGATATAGTTTTAATTTCTTGTTAACTTTTGGATCTATACGATCGCATTCATCTTCATCTCACATTGAACGGATTTTATGAAAGCTTTGACTAACTGTGCTAAAATTCTATTTTACATAGCTGTAACAACTAAAATAATTTCGTAATAAGAAGTTGTACTTGGAATATGGCGCTGTCATCAGTTGCAAGTTTCGTTCTAGTAAGTGATGTGTTGGATGAAACTAAAATGAAACCATGGTTGGAAGTTGTTCGCAGAATTGTTGTTGTTGTCATGATTTTCGCCGCTACTGCTATGGTGCCTTTGTCATTGATATCTTCTATCCACTGCATCCCTTCATCTTCTGATATAAAGCTGACAAATCCAGAGACTTTATATGTTCATGGAGTTTGTTACCAGGATTTACCTTTTGTCATTAGTAAATATGTGAGCATTATTGTCTTAATCATTCCACTCATCATCCACGTTTGGTATTCATGGTGGTTAATTGACCCTTCTGTGGGAAAAAAGTTTCGAACTGTCAGAGCTGCCGACAATATTTTGAAAGATCTCGCTCTTTTACCGGAAGAAATTGAAGACATGGCTTTCCGTAATCCATTCGAGTCGAGAAATATGCAGAAAGTTTATCAGAGCAAGGAAGCCGAAAACAGTAGTGAAGAAAATCGTGTAGCTATAAGAAAAGTTTCGCGCAGTTTATGGTGCAGTCCAAATCCAACACTCGTGGTGTCTCGGTACGCTGTAAGAAACATTGGTGGAATATTTATACTATTGGTTTCATTCGTCATGTCTCTAGTTTTGATAATTTTACTACCATTACAAGGCACAGAATATAAATGTGAAAAAGAATTGAAAGTCAGAAAAATAAAGTTTAAAGGCTTCACCTGCTCAAGCGACATTTCACTGATCCCGTTTGGATTATTGTTGGGTGTTTATACTCTAACCCTAATACTGCAACTAATTCTGACGATCGCCATTTCATGTAAATGCCGCCGTCGTAATGAGGGAATGGGTTTCGATGATAGGAAGTTGATATCACAGTTTGCAGCAAAATCGACTGGGCTGACTACAGGAACAAAAAATTTATTGCTGAGTCGACGTGAGGTTCTTCAAAAAATGACTGAATTCTTGAAAAAAGCAGCTGAAGTTCGTGATTTTGACTATTTAAATCTTTATTCGGAACTCGGAGACGATAAAAGCGAGAAAGAATTGATAAATATCATCAAACTTCGAATGGATGAAAAAGAAATGACGGATGAAGATTTACAAGATTATTCCAAGTACTTCTTCGAAAAGAAGTTTTTTGAATTCTACGTACTTGCTCATTATAAATACTTTGGACAGAACAGCGAGAAAAACTATGATTATCAGGATTGTGGGTGTAGCTTGCTATTGGATTTCAGCAATTCTGGTGACATCACAGCACAGAAAGATTTGCTACGTGCTGTGCTGACAATGAGAGTGAGGAATGAAAACGGAGAAGATGTCATTAATCGCCTTGCTGTTCAGCATTTGCTTTATTGGATAAATAATGGGCAGAGTAAAAAACCGAAGATAACATTGCTACTTGGACGATACAGGCAAGCAGATATTCAGGATGTGGTTGATACATCTATAGAAATATATGGCATTGGGGATAAAATGCCCCTTTTCACCCAAAGAAGCAATAAGGAATGGAGGAAGAAGGAAATGTGGAATTACAAAGAAGACTCGAACATGGTTATAGATTGTGACGATGAAATGGAAACGTTTGAGCTATCTTGTATTCTATGTGACTGTGGATATGGAGAAGAAATAGGAATCACAGAAGAAAATCGTCGAAGATATAAAGTGTATATTTCTATCAGGAATCAAGGAGCAGGAGGAGTCTACTCTCGTTCACAGCATCTAGCGCAAGAGATTGGTTCAATATTCGGTGGCGCCAGATCGTTTTGTCGTGAATTATCCAAATTCTGGTTCAAAAACAAGATGTACAAAGAATATTTTCAGCTTCACATGCAGCTATACGAACAGCAGATTTGTCTGGATGAAGTTGACATCCAGAGTTACTGTGGTTGCAATGAACTCAACTTCGAGCTTGATGACGTAGAACCAGGTCCCAAAGGATGTTCGCTGCTTTACTACGTTCTTAAAAAACATGAAATAAAAACCGAGGAAGCCAGAAATCATGTCATGTATTGGATGAATAAATGTACAAGTTTGCAAGACAGAAAAGTCGTCAAAAGAGATGGTCAACATGAATGGAGTCTTGAAGAGTACGTAAGCAAGCAATTCCCTGGTATAGAACCGGAATCTGTTCTGGAATCCTACCAGGAGATAGCAGCCAAAGCATTTGACTTTGAATTCTTAGCAACTCGAAGTAATTTCAAATACATGAAAGCCGGTTTTATTACTCGCATTCAAAAACGTTCTGTATCTGACGATGATTTGCTGCAAATAACAGAATTTTGCACGTGGCGCCATTTTTATGAAGTACTTGTTCTTGCTCACTATAAATGGTTTGGACAGAACAGCGTGAAAGACTTTAGTAATAATGAATGTGGTTGTAAAGGCTGTAAAAGACGATGCTTTGCTAAGATGCCTCTGCATTCTGCTACTGACAAATCTTTGCTTTATTATATCTTAATCACGAGGGCTCGTAACGAAAAAGATGAAATTATTTTCAATCATCTTGCTGTTGAACATATGCTGTACTGGATCAAAGGATATCAACTCTCTAGAAATAGACCAATACCATTCATGCAGCAAGAAAGAAGTGACGTCATACATTACATCAAATGTCTTCCAGAAAGACTTGAGTTATCTCATATCCTAACCAGACAGGGATACATACATAAAGCATTGACGGAGACAAATACACAGCACCACAAAGTATATCAAGCTATCAGGAATCGCGAAGAACTTAATAAAGAAATGAAAGAGTTTTTGTTCGGTCAGGACAAATCATTCTACAAAGAGTTATCTCAGTTTTGGTTACGGAACAAACTGTACAGAGAATACGTCGAACTTCACAAACTGTTTTATAGTTTCTGTCAAAATGAAACGAATGAAAACAACGACTGTTGCTGCAATGAAATGACTTTCAACTTGACTGATACGGAGCCAGGACCAAAAGGTTGTTCCCTGCTCTACTATGTCCTGAATAACCTGGAACTTCAGAGCGAAGCTATGAAACATGTGTTGATGTGGGGAAAGAAAAGACAAGACCATTCAGAAGGCCAATTAACACAAGTCATTGTAAGACCAAATGAATGCTGCAGTCCAATGGACTATTTTTCTGAACGATCAGATGGTTCTAGCAAAAGCGTTCGTACAGTGATTGAAACATTGCATGCTCTGGGATATTCTTAGTGTTGTATAATTGTAGTATGATACCGAGGCGTGTATTATATTTGTAGTACTCCATAATATCTTCGATAATATTTTCGATAGGTTACTACTCGTAATAGTTTACTGCTGGCAAATGTATATCTGTGTAGAATAGAATAGAAATTAAATGAAACCACTTCCGTTAAAATTGATCGCCTATTTACCGAGTTATGAGTCAAATTAAGTAGCTACTACGTGTACCGCTAGACGGTGTAAGAGATCTATCATGATCTCTCTACAGTACATTGTACAGTAGTTATCTCGAGTTTACCCATCATGGGAGAATTATAAGTAAAATACTCTTTATTTGATAATCTGACAATAGACCAACAATTTATTATCTATCATTCCTTTAATACCAAAGTGCGGATAAGCTTTGAATGCTTTCTATAATACGACATAGGTGTCAGGCACCCAGGTGTGTCAGGTACGTGCCTCTGGCTTCTCATTTCAAATTAAGAAATAGTTAATAAATAACAGTGCCTATGCCTGACACCTCACGTTCACTGCCTAGCACAACAAACAGACCCAGGATGTAATTTGGTAAATAATTAATTTAACGTTGCTAACGCTAGAACAAGGAAATGTAATATGTGAGTCTCAGAGAATGGTGAGATGTGGCGATAAAGAAACTAATGTGGAACTGAATATCAAAACTGAATAGTGATTAACTGTTCTGGCCGTTTCAGCAGTGTATACGTAGTGGAGTGAGGGAAGAGGGGCGAATTTCCTAGTATTAGAATAAGAATTTGTATTACGTAATATAGACTTGAGCTGTACTTACAGTTATTTACCTCGAATCTGTATTGATTGTTATTAAACCAATTCTCGATTTGCAAGAGACTTTCGTTCATTGTTGATAATTCATTAATCGTAGTTCATTGTTGATTGTTCGTAAAAAGGGCAATGAATGGACGTATATCAATATATCCTATGTTTATATTCTTCAGTATAGTTGTAGTTAGTGACTATGCAAACGATAAGGAATAGATCTTGTTATTCCGATAGCTCGAACTTCGGTTAGTAATTTACCTGGTCCCTTCGACTTCTAGCTAACGAACTGTATATCCAATTGTTAATCGTAATCGTAATCGTAATACACTACACAGTATTTGATATACAATGAAACACACATTCAGTCCGAATGTGGATATAGAGCATTGGGTCAACAAAGCACTTGTTTAGTAGGTAAACACTAGAAAGCTTTTCTCGTGTCTAATACAACCAGCAACCAGCCCTTAAATCCCATTTACCGAGCTTCGACATTAAATAGTATAAAATGCAATAAAATTTAACGATTTAAACGCGATCTGCTTGAAGTACCTTGAATGTCATTTCCATCTCAATCCCATTAAACTGAATTTATGAACGCTTCGACTAACTGCTAAAATTATATTTTACATAGCTGTAACGACTGCAATAATTTCGTTAATAAGGAGTCGTATTAAGTTGTATTTGTCTCTGAAACATGGCTCTGTCATCAATCGCAAGTTTCGTTCTAGTACGTGATGTGTTGGATGAAACTAAAATGAAACCTTGGTGGGAAGTAGTTCGCGGTGTATTTGTTGCCGTCATGTTCGTATCGGCTTCTGCTATGTTGCCTCTGTCATGGACATTTGCCATCCACTGCATACCTTCATCATCTAACATGACGCTGACCAATCCAGAGACTTTATACGTTAATGGACTTTGTTACCAGGATGTACCGTGGTATAACAGCAAAAACATAAGCAGTTATGCCATTGCCATTGCTTCTTTAATCCACCTTTGGTATTCATGGTGGTTATTAGTCCATTCTGTGACGAATAAGTTTCGAACTGTCAGAACTGCCGACAATATCTTAAAAGATCTCGCTCTTTTACCGGAAGAAATCGAAGACATAGCTTTCCGTAATCCATTCGAGTCGAGAAATATGCAGAAAATTTATCAGAACAAGGAAGCCGAAAACAGTAGTGAAGAAAATCGTGTAGTGATACGAAAAGTTTCGCGCAGTTTATGGTGCAGTCCAAATCCAACACTCGTGGTGTCTCGGTACGCTGTAAGAAACATTGGCGGAATATTTATACTGTTGGTTTCATTCGTCATGTCTCTAGTTTTGATAGTTTCATTACTGCTGCAGGGCACAGAATATAAATGTGAAAAAGAATTGACAGTCAGAAAAATAAAGTTTAATGGCTTCACCTGCTCAAGCGACATTTCGCTTATCCCGTTTGGATTATTGTTGGGTGTTTATACTCTAACCTTAATACTGCAACTAATTCTGACGATCGCCATTCTATGTAAATGTCGCCGTCCTGGTGTAGGAACTGATGATTGGAAGTTGATATCACAGTTTGCAGCAAAATCGACTGGACTGACTACAGGAACGAAAAATTTATTACTTAGTCGACGTGAAGTTATTCAAAAAATGACTGAATTCTTGAAAAAAGCAGCTAATGTTCGTGATTTCGACTATTTAAATCTTTATTCGGAACTAGGAGACGATAAAAGCAAGGGAGAATTGATAAATAGCATCAAACGTCGAATGGATGAAAAAGAAATGACGGATGAAGATTTACAACAGTATTCCAAGTACTGCATGGGAAATGGATTTTTCGAATTATTTGTTCTTGCTCACTATAAATACTTTGGACAGAACAGCAAGAAAAACTATGAATACCAAGATTGTGGTTGCTTTGATTTTGCATTGGATTTTGACAGAAAAGATATAGATACAAAAAAATCTTTGTTATACCGTGTTTTAACCTCGAGAGCAAAAAATGAAAAAGGAGAAGACATCTTCAATCGTGTTGCTGTTCAGCATTTGCTCCATTGGCTAAGTGGACAACGTGAACAGCTTAAGATAACATTCCGACTTGTTACCCAAAACAGACCAGCAGATGATGTTCAGACAGATGATGGAATACATTCATCCTCGGGTAGGAGTGAGGAGCAAAATCCACTACTGACACCCGTGATAAATGGAGAAAACAATGATCGTTTAAACTTAGTAATAGATTTTTCCAATGAAAGGGAAATGGAAATGTTCGAGCTAGCTTCCATTCTACATGACTGTAAATATGGGAAGGATATAGGAATCACAGTAGAAAATCAAAAGAGATATGAAGTGTATCTTGCGATCAGGAATCCAGAACAACCGGATGGAGCACGAGGAGGTTCTAGTTCACAGGATCTTTTGCAAATGGTCGGTTCATCATCTGATAGTAAAAAATCGTTTTTCCATGAATTATCTAAATTCTGGCTCAAAAACAAGATGTACAAAGAATATTTTTACCTTCACATGCAGCTATATGATAGACGGATTTGTCGGGAAATGGATGAATTTGACTTCCACGGTTACTGCGGTTGCAATGAACTTTACTTCGAGCTTGATGACGCGGAACCAGGTCCCGATGGATGTTCGCTGCTTTACTACGTTCTTGAAAATAATGACAAAAAAAACGAGGAAGCCAGAAATCATGTGATGTATTGGATGAATAAATGCACAAGTTTGCAAGGCAGAAAAGAAATGAAAGTAATCAACAATGGTCAACAACAGGGTCCCATAAGTCTCCTGAGACCTCTCTCTAGTCCTGAGTATTACGTACGCCAGCAATTCCCTGGTATAGATCCTGATTCTGTTCTGGAATCCTATCAGGAGATAGCAGCTAAAGCGCTTGACTTTGAATTCATATATACCGGAAGAAAAACATTCAAGTATATGGGAGCCGGTTTTATTTCTCGCATTAAATCGCGTTCTGTATCCGACAAAAATTTGCTGAAAATAATCAAATTGTGCGCGTATCACGGACTTTTTGAAGTACTTGTGCTTGCTCACTATAAATGGTTTGGACAGAACAGCGTGAAAGACATTAGTAACGATGAATGTTATTGCCACGTTGGTAAGTTCGATGTCTCCACGAAAGATTATGTTTCAAAAAAATCTTTGCTTCATCATATCTTAACCACAAGGGCGCGTAACGAGAAAGATGAAATTATTTTCAATTCTCTCGCTGTTGAGCATCTACTGTACTGGACCAATAAAAACACAGTATTTCGATTGGATGCAGAAAAAAGTCTTGTCGAGTATGAGA
Organism: Halocynthia aurantium; assembly: GCA_013436065.1. Lineage (NCBI taxonomy): Eukaryota > Metazoa > Chordata > Ascidiacea > Stolidobranchia > Pyuridae > Halocynthia > Halocynthia aurantium. The sequence continues at coordinate 15,676 of QXVX01003539.1, forward strand.
TTGGTCAACCTGAAAGGCTTGAATTATCTCTCATCCTAAAGAAACGTCAATATGGAGATGAAATTGATATCACAGGCGAAAATCGACGATATCATGGAGTATATCGAGCTATCAGGAATCGTGAAGAACTTACTGAAGAAATGAAAGAGTTTTTATTCGGTCAGGACAAATCATTCTACAAAGAATTATCTCAGTTTTGGTTACGAAACAAACTGTACAGAGAATTCGTCGAACTTCACAAACTGTTTTATAGTTTCTACCAAAAGGAAACGCATGAAAACAACGACTGTTGCTGCGATGAAATGACTTTCAACTTGACTGATACGGAGCCAGGACCAAGTGGTTGTTCCCTGCTCTACTACGCAATCGATCAACTAATTGTGATTCCAGTCAGTGATCTCCGGAGCTATGAAGCTTTGAAACATGTGTTGACTCGAGGAAAGGAAAGACAAGACCCTTCAGAAGGCAAAGTCATAATAAGACCAGATGGATGCTCCAGTCCAATGGAGTATTATTATAAGCGAGTAAATAGTATGATATCAAATGATAATCCTGCTTTTCGTCTATTGAGGGATCTGGGCTATATAAAAAATAACCCGCAACAAGGGCTGCTTTAATGGCTCCGACTTGCGACTCAGACTCCATCCAAAAGTTGTCGTTTCTTCGATTCCGACTCCACCACCTTGATTTAGATCAGCATTTTGCAATTAGTGTCGCGCATTCACTGGCGATTGTCGCGGCTAGAATTTTAGGCTCTGGGAACGGATTAATTTTTTACGGCTTTCTACGCTCATATTTAAACGCTTGTGTGAGTAATTTATGGCAGCTATAAATAGTTAGTTATAATGTTTGATAAACTTTTAGTATTTAGTTGAGACATTGACTGTATAGTATACATTCTGTAATTCGCGCATAACTGCATTGATTTATAGCCTGATTGCGAAATAAACTTGTGATTAAAGAGGGGTCGACATTCACTGAAGACATACAGAGGGTCCTATAACGTCAAAAAGTTTGAAGAGACATTGACTGTATATAATCATTGACTGCTACAAGATCTCTCTTATTATACAAATAATATCTCTTATCAAAACTCGTTTATATCTTCTAACTATTCTGCTTTATTTGATTGAGTAGATTTTGGATTATAATTGTAAATACCGTACTGTAACCATGAACATACATACAGTATTCGAATATTAACATGTACAGTATATGTAATGATGGTTCAGAGGTCTTATTATATGTGTGATATAGCATATTATTTGTGACATTGAATCTTTGGTACTTTGGATATGGAATTCATTTCATTTTATAGATTATGTATCACATCCATAAATACTATATTTACTTGGCTATAACTTCATTTTTTTTAAATCGGAAAACTACTTCTAAATTACGAACTTAACGAGAGTTAGTATTAAAAAACTAACATGATAGAATTAGTACACTACCGTATGAAAGTAGACCTGTTGATAATGTCACAGTATTATTAATATTCTTCACCGGAAGGTTCAGGAACACTTTAGCCTTTAGCAGTGATAACATTTAAATCGAAGGCTCAAACGAAATGGCCGCCTAAGAACGACGTAGACTATCACAATATGTTGGAATACAATACACATGAAATGAGATTAGAAATTAAATGAAACCTCTCTCGTTAAAATCGATCGACTAGTTACCGAGTTATTAGTCAAATTAAGTAGCCAATATGTGTACCGCTAGATGGTGTAAGAGATCTATCACGATCTCTGAATATCAGGTCGGTTACCGTTCATGCTGGTGTTCAATTCAAATCCTAAATTTCTGAAGTGTATTTTAGGTTTTACCCTATATTCGCCGGATAAGTCGACCCCTAAAATAAGGCAGCATCACTTCCATTTAACTATCAAGAATTTATATAGGTTAACCAGCAGCTTAGCATATAAGTAGTATAGAAAAACTTGGATCTTTCATACAAGTTGTGATACAAGACTATTAGGATAATCGGTTTTAAAGGTTCGGCAATTGTCCCACTCTGGTACAAATTACCAATTACATCCTTGTATAGCTTCTACTATATATTTTCCATCGTCACCAATAATCCACATTGTACAGTGGTTATCTCGAGTTAACCCATCATGTGACTCTGTCTAGAACAGAGCTGTGCAACCTGAATGCGATCCGCGAACCGAATTTGTGCGGCCCGCACGAAGCTGCGGTTTTTGAATAGAGTACGGCGGGGGGGGGGGATTCAGTGCCACTGTTTTTGATGTTATATAAATAGCGAAGCGTCTCTAAAGTTGATATAGTTGATTTGCAGGAAAACCAAATCGATTTTTTTATGCCAGTGACTAGTAGATAGTCGATGTAAAATGCGAGTGCGTCCCGGCCGTCTAATTCGGATAAACAAGGTTGCAGATCTCTGGTCTAGAATTTTCACCACCATTACGAATAAAGTAACCAGTAACTATAATTTGGTCGCTACAATCTAAGATGTATTTTATTTATATATACAGTGGAACCCCGATAAGCTGACCACCCACGGGATGCAGCCAAGTGGTCGTGTTAGCGGGGTAGTCGCGTTATTGAAACAGATTGCAGTGCATTAAAATACACAACAAAATATTTGGGACCGCGGTAAAGTGGTCGTGATACCGGGGTGGTCTGATTATCGAGATGGTAGCCAACCGGGGTTCCACTGTATATGTTGTATTATCATTGCCATCATGAATTCGTGTTCAAATGATTGTGTACCAACGCAAGGATCGCTATTTTAGAAGAATTACTCATGCGAATTCTGTTTTTCTAAACCTCCAACCTGCCGTCATGGTAGTATCACAAGTCTTCATATAAGTTGCGGTATCTCAAATTCAACTTGAATGTGTTTGGTAAACGGTCTCGTTTCGCTTAACATCACATGAATAGGTATATTAAGTCAAGCATAAGTAAAAACGAGACAGCAATGCGTTGACGTAAACTGTTTGAAATGTTAAAAATCGAAATAAATCTGTTGACGTAGTTTCAGTATACGCAGTGAAGTGAAGGAAAGGGGAAAAGGGCGTAGGCTGGATTTATGTATTGGATTAGAACAAGGATTCGTGATATGTAATATAGACAGTTACTCCAGTTGTACTTACAGGTATTTAGCTCAAATCTGTATTGATTGTTATTATACAAATTCTCGATTTGTGAATGACTTCCGTTCAGTTCAGTTCGGGGGTCTGTTCGGGGGGTCTTGCATTAAATTGGTCGAGATTATTCGTTATTCGTAGTTCATTGTTGAATGCTCGTAAAAAGGGGAATGAATATACGTATATCAATATATCCTATGTATATATTATTCAGTGTAATTGTAGTTAGTGACTAAGCAAAGGAATAGATCTTTTTACTCCGATAGCTCGAACTTTGGTTAGCTCGAATTAATTTGCCTGGTCCCTTCGATCTCGAGCTAGCGAGCTTATACTATATTTCGATTGTTAAGGAGTAGGTTTGCTTGCTCTGAATTCCGGTTAACTTGAACTGAATTTGCCTCATATCAATTTCAATATTTTTGGGGGATAGCTCGAACTTCGGTTAGCTCGAAGTAATTTATTTGATCCCGTCGACTTCGAGCTAACGAGCTTGTACTGTATTTTCGATTGTTACTCGTAATTAACGCTGATGTATTGAATACAGATAAGTTCTAGTTAACTATGTTATTTCCATGATTATCATCTAGTCATATTTTCTGCATCATAATTTTACCGTGGTAACAAAAGACTAATTTTATAGTTATTTGATATAGTAGTTAAATAATTATGATGGACAGTTACCAAAAGACCTTACTTAAAGAAGATTCAAAAATTATAATAAAAAAACTGAAAAGCTGTCTAATCTTAACCTTCCCGATCACAGTAGCCAGTGTTGGTTTTAATGCAACGGATAATCCATGTTGCACAATAGCAGCACCCGATTATCATGATAAAAGGGAGCACAATAAAAATGGGGGGGGGGGGGGGGGGGGGGGGGGGACATAAAAATGATTTTGAATGCTAAGTGACAGTACTGGAGTTCATAAGTCATATCATAAGAGCTGAAAATTTGAACCTTAATTATCCAACCGGCACAGTGTAAAATTAACTTGGTGACCGTCACGCAGCATTGATTTTTGATTTTTTTAACAGAGAATCGAGTTGTGTTCGCTGTATATTCTTCCGTACATAATACATATGCTTATTCGTTTGATCGGTATAAAACGAAATAGTTTAACCGATTTGAATAAAATTTGGCGTGGTGGCCTAGCCCTCAGCTTACAGCTTTTATTGCTCGGGTATCCAATGAAATGTAACTAAAAATTAAATGAAATTCTCGAACAATAATAGTTAATAGTTAAACACTGAAAATCATGCCTTGTGTCTCATGTTTTTTGGCGGCAGGCGTCAACCAGTCCTTAAATCCCATTTACCGAACTTAGACATTTAACGATTTGCTTGAAGCTTGAAGTACCTTCAATGTCATCTTCATCTGAATCACATTAAACTGAATTAATTGAAGCTTTGACTAACTGCTAACATTCTATTTTACATAGCTGTAACGACTAAAATAGTTTCGTAATAAGTAGTCGTATTAAGTTGTATTTGGCTCTGAAACATGGCTCTGTCATCCGTTGCAAGTTTCGTTCTAGTTAGTGATGTGTTGGATGAAACTAAAATGAAACCGTGGTGGGAAGTTGTTCGCGGTGTATTTGTTGCTGTCATGTTTATATCAGCTTCTGCTATGTTGCCTCTGTCATTGATATCTTCTTTCCACTGCATACCTACATCTTCTAACGTGACACTTGGCAATCCAGAGACTTTATACGTTAATGGAATTTGTTCTCAGGATTTACCGTGGAATAACAGCAAAAGCGTGAGCAGTTATGGGATTGCCATTGCTGTCTTAATCCACCTTTGGTATTCATGGTGGTTGATGGTCCCTTCTGTGAAAAAAAAGTTTCTAACTGTTAGAAATGCCGACAATATCTTAAAAGATCTAGATCTTTTACCGAAGGGAATTGAAGACATAGCTTTACGTGTTCCTTTCGAGTTCCAGAACATGCAGAAGGCTTATCAGAACAAAGAAACCGAAAGTCGAGAAAAAAATCGTGTAGCAATACGAAAAGTTGCGCGCAGTTTATGGTGCATTCCAAATCCAACATTCGTAGTGACTCAGTATGCTGTAAGAAACATTGGTGGAATATTTATACTGCTGGGTTCATTCACCATGTCTCTAACCCTGACAGTTTCATTACTACGACAAGGCACAGAATATAAATGCGAAAAAGAATTGACAGTCAGAAAAATAAAGTTCAATGGCTTTACCTGCTCAAGCGACATTTCACTCATCCCGTTTGGATTATTGTTGGGTGTTTATACTCTAACCCTAATACTGCAACTAATTCTGACGATCGCGATTTCATGTAAATGTCACCATCCTGATGAGGGAATAGGACATCGTTTCGATGATTTGGAGTTGATATCACAGTTTGCAGCAAAATCGACTGGACTGCCTCTAGTAACAAAAAATTTATTGCTGAGTCGACATGAAGTTCTTCAAAAAATGACTGAATCTTTGAAAAAAGCGGCTGAAGTTCGAGATTTTGACTATTTCAATCTTTATTCGGAACTCGGAAACGATAAAAGCAAGATAGGAATTATAGATAGCATCAAACGTCGAATGGATGAAAAAGAAATGACGGATGAAGATTTACAAGATTATTCCAAGTACTTCTTCGAAAAGAAGTTTTTTGAATTCTACGTACTTGCTCACTATAAAAACTTTGGACAGAGCAGCGAGAAAAACTATGATTATCAGGATTGTGGCTGTAGCATGCTAATGGATTTCAACAATTCAGATGGCATCACAGTAAGAAATAAATTACTACGCCATGTGCTTACCTTGAGAGCAAAAAATGAAAATGGAGAAGATGTCATCAATCATCTCGCTGTTCAGCATTTGCTTTATTGGATAAATGATACGCAACATAAAAAACTTCCGATAACATTGCGAAAAAATGTGAATGAACCAACTCTAACGATGCCTAGTAGTAGCAATCAGACTGAGAGACCGACTGAAGGTGTTGTATATCGTAACGATGAACGGGAAATGCCCGCGAATGAAAACACTCCAATGTTGTCTAGTAATAGCAATCAGACTGAGAGACCGCCTGAAGATGATGTAAACCATAACAATGAAGTGGAGGAGCCGACAGAAGTTGTTGTAGATTGTCACAGTGAAGTGGAAATGTTCGAGTTATCTTGCATTGAATGTGAACCTGGCATTCAAATTGAAGGGGTAAATGCACAGCATCACGAAGTATATAAAGCTATCAGGAATCGTCAAGAACTTACTGAAGAAATGAAAGAGTTTTTGTTCGGTCAGGACAAATCATTCTACAAAGAGTTATCTCAGTTTTGGTTACGGAACAAACTGTACAGAGAATACGTTGAACTTCACAAACTGTTTTATAGTTTCTTTCAAAAGGAAACGCATGAAAACAACGACTGTTGCTGCAATGCAATGACTTTCAACTTGACTGATACAGAGCCAGGACCAAGAGGTTGTTCCCTGCTCTACTACGTCCTGGACAACATACTGATTCCAGACGTTGAACCTCGGAGCTATGAAGCTATGGAACATATATTGAGGCGAGGAACGGAAAAACAAAACCTTTCAGAAGGCAAAGTCATAATAGGGAAAGCTACAGTTACGAAGGAATGCTACAGTTCAAGGGAGTATCATGAGAAACGAGCAGACGCTATAAAAGAGAATTTTAATGGTCGTGAGTTTTTGCTATTGGAAGAACTGGGCTATATGACAAAAGAATATCTGATTCCAACAGGAAATTTTAATGACTCCGGATCCGACCCGACTCCTGGAAACATTACGAATATGACTTCTTCCAATGCAAGGAAAGGGAAGAAAAGACCAGTTAAAAAAAGGCAGAATAAGACCAAATGAATACTGCAGTCCAATAGAGTATTATTTTTATGAACGAGCAGATGGTATAATATCGAATGATCATCATGATTTCCATCTATTGAAGGATCTGGGCTATATAACAGATGACCCTCAGCGAGGACTGTTAAATTCAAACATTCCGACCCGAAATTTTGATGGCTGCGACTTCGACTTTGCAGTCTATTACGAGTATCCATCCAAAAGTAGCCTCTTCGACTCCAAAAGTAGCCTCCCCGACTCCAAAAATATCCTCTTCGACT
>QXVX01003544.1:6185-19766 GCA_013436065.1 Halocynthia aurantium
TTGTTGCGGCTCCTTACAAGCTTTAGGTTTGTAATTTGGCTCTACCTCTGAAAAAGGTTGAGAACCACTGCGCTAGATGGTGCTCGAGAATATACCTAGGTGTGCAAGTCGGCTCGATAATCGAAAAAGTAACCGCTAGATGGTGATCGAGAATATACCTAAGTGTGCAAGTCGGCTCGGTAACAACTGCAGTAATTTAATTGGGATTTTTCCAGGTCTATTAAATCAGTTTGAGCTGACGAAGGTCGAAGTAACGAGCTTTGACTGTCTTCAGGGCCATTGCGTTATTTAACCTTGAAATATGAGTATTATTTAACCTTGAAATATGAGTATTTGATGTTTGAATTTATCGGAATGGATTCGGATTACGGTCTGGGAACGAATTAATCCACATTACAATATTTCTAACGGGGAAAGTTGATTCGTACCTCGAACCGACCTCGTGACACGGATAAAGTACGAAGCATGAAGCACCACTGCACACGGAAATTACTGAAATCTTATATTACTCGTATGATAAGCCTGTAAAGGGAAACTATATTGTTGGAAATTTAGTATTGTCAGCTAAATTTAGTATTGTCAGCTATTATGGACTTAAGGTCTTGTCGAAATGTGCTGAGTCATATAGGAGATGTGAAAATGAGTGCTGCAATTTCCGGGTTAAAGAAAATATTATTTTCAATAATGGAACCCGATACTGTTTGATATCCATTACATGTGAGGCGTCCAACTAAAACAGAGTGCTACATGTATTATGATATGTCTCGACTAAATATAGAGCAAATATCTGTATCAATATTCTATTGTAATACGAGGGTAAATAGTAAGGTTTGCACAGTTCACGCAATTGATGCCATACCACACGAAACATATTCATTAGGTGAATACATGCAGAGGTGAACTGACCGCAAGGGCATTCGGCAATGCCCGGTGGGCTGGAAACGCCGGGTAAACAATGCGCCGCTGGGATAGACAAAAAATCCACATCTGTATAACTGATTGGGCTCCATCATGAATTGAATTTAGTAGTTTATTATGGTAGGCAAATTATGGCCGAAACCCAACTGCAGTTACACATTTTCTTTTATTATCATAACCGTTACTTATTGCTACACGGTCAGCGTAAGAAGCGATCTAAACAGCGCTACGCGACATATTATATTCGTTGTTACACGTGTATAGTAAATGACATGATATGTACTTTGATTTTTCCAACGATATAGAACTGAACGCTACACTTTTACCTCAAGTATATACATTGATGAAATAATACTAATCCAATACAATGTCGCACAACCTCTAATCTTATTCCTTTCGTACCCCTTCCACTCACTCCGTCTGTCCTCAAATCACGTCCACAGGGAAATCAGCAGTGACAGTGGCAGGCTTGCGGCATATAACCCCATCAGACAATATTTTCCAAAGTCCTTTTTTTAAACTTGTTTTGGTCCCTCAACACAACCAAACTTATGATATAGATCCACAAAACGCATTATAACGGAACAAACACATCGTGCAGCAAAGAGTTAAGGTCGCTAATCGCTACATCTGGTGACATGATTCAAAACAAAACAATTCTATTCGAGATCTCTGTGACGCATCAATTATCAACAATTCCGACGAAAATCGATTGTTCCCTTATTCTGCGTAACAATAAAAGTCTTACCTTATACAAGGAATAGCGACGATGATGGATTGTTGAGTTTATTGTCGTTTTCGAAGCCTTTGTTCTGGGGAAGTTCTACATTACTTCAAAAGGAACGTGACAAGGAAAGGATGTTGGCGGGTTCGTTCAGGTCTGTGGAAATAAAAACATACTGAAATTAAAGTGAAAGTTAGCTGAAGAGCGGTTAGAAATTGTCATTAGATTGATGAAGCAAATTATAGTTCCGTAAAGAAAATGATTGCAACACAGATAGCAGTACTGCGGGCTTGAACTAAGGGCTTGAAATTGTGAGCGTTTATTTCAAGGGAATTTTAGAACTGCACAAATATTTGCTACAGGTGCTATTATAAGCGATACCTTTCGTGATGCTTTGTGATTGTAAGCTGACGGCTGAAGACAATAGCCTATATAGTCGTATTACTAGCATGAGACATGTAAATGACTAGAGTACGAAACATGGAGATACAATTGTATATGACGATGATGTGTAACGCTAGTTCCTGTACACTGTACTAGATACGGGGGAAAAGACATTGAACGGATCGAGTGATAAGATTACCGCTAGACGGCTAGAGCAAAGAGATGTACTGTAATATGTTATTCAGAGAAAGAAGGGGTCCCTGGGAAGAAGCGGTCTACTGCACATTCAAAAAGTGAAAAAAAATCCTGATTCGCGATTTAATTTTTATGATACCATTGCCGGGGTGTGTAACGATAGGGGGCGCAATACCCCTGCGTTGTCCCCGGTGCTGGCAACCCACGCTACGATATTCTTTAGTAATATATTGTAGGGACATGGTCCCGATGCGAATACAATGGTCATTATGCAGCTATACCTCCTATTGCTAGATAATTATTAACTTTACGCACGAACTCGGCAAATTTTCTTGAACACGAAGCGAGTTATTATTATTCTAGTTAAACAAATCCCCGTACGCTAAGTTTTACAACTCAAGGAGCTATTGTTTTTGTTAAGTGGCCTCTACTTTGCTTTGTCAGTTAGTAACGGTGCTGAAACCGCTCTCACTTAGATTCGCTGTCGTTTAATTCAAGTGGGTGGTACAGAAGCACTATGCGACTCTCTGGCTAGAGTATAAACAGACCTTTCGGCTCCATATATTACATTCCGTGGTTTGGGATCAGTAAAGAAAGTCCGGACGGTACGTTAGCACAGTTAGGACGAATTTGTTTAAGTTTAAGGACAAATAACAGACGAAGAAAGGCAGGTGAAATTTACTCGGAACTGAATGCAGGTGGCAACCAGGAAACCCAAATATAGTGTACAATTTATGTATTGTTTTTACAATGCAATAAGCGAAGGTTTGCTGCGAGACAGTCGCCAAACTTTCTTCTGAAACCATTTCCCAAATTCCGTTTAAGGCTAGTTATTAGTTGCAGGTTGATTACAGAGCAGATGTGCTGAGTTTGTAGCGCAAAATGTTCATAGTTGGAAAGACACTGTGATAAGGGCTAATATAGTAAAGGGCTACAGTAAAATGATTGCAATGGTCTTTTTCATTCCAATAAAACACGAGAAGTTTGAACATTAATTATTTTATTTGTATTTGGTTTCATGCTGAAGAAAAATTGACTGGGGTCTCGTTAAGCAGTAGTTATATTCTAAAGAGCTGTGTCAATTTAAGTTTATTGTATTTTGAAGTACGAATAACGGTTACACGGCGCATTCATGCCGATTTCTTCCTATTTTCATTTTTATCGCGCGACAGATTCTTGTCAATTTTGTTCCTACTGTTATTCCGAGTTAGTAATAATATTTTACATGTAATACCCTAACCTGAAAGTCATCAGAAAATGGCGGCAAAATCTAGCATCGATGAAAAACCCACCATGCCGCATTGCCACACTCTCATTATTCACATTAAAATAATAAGAAAATGTGAAAAGCTCATTTGATAAACAACTGTCTAATCTTAACCTTCCTGATAGCGGTAGCCAGTGTTGGTTTACTACAACGGATAATCCATTGCACAATAGTGGTACCCGATTGATCATGATAAAAGAGATCACAATAAGAGAATGTGATTCTAGAATGATCAATAAATATATTGACGTAAACACGATTTTGAATACTAAGTGGCAGTACTGAAGCCCGTACGTCATATCACAAGGGCTGAAAATTCGAACCTCGATTATCCGAACATGTGGGTAGAAACGATTGGACAAATAACATGTGTACTTCACATGATCTAGTTTCGGGTTGCATGCGTCTCAACTAAAGGCCACGAAATACAAAATATTTACATCACATACAAGGGATATGTTGATTTAGTTAGATATCGTCATATACCCTGATAATATCAATTTATGAGATGTTAAACAACTTTTACGTCGATGACACTACGCACAGACACACGTACATTATCACTTATCTCGATTTTGCCCCCTTTCATAGCTCCATAGTCAGCCCACATATAATCAATCTTGTCAACTTAAAAAAGGGAAAACGTGCAAGGTTAACGCAAGCATATATTTTCTATGCGGTTGAGGTTTGAGTTGATCCATTCTTAGAACTACAAACCTTCAAACGAAGCACATAAATCATGTGCAAATCAAATATTTTAAACCACTATAAATCATTACTGACGTATCAAATGGATATTTAGCGGCATAACAAAGCGAATGGAATTGTAAATGTTTGCGGATCTGTTGGTAATTATACGAAATCACGGGTAATTAAACGTTTTTTATTTATTTCCAGCCTCGTAAATAGTGTCCGGTAGCAGTTTTACAGCGTTTTAACTGTTATTGCCGATACGACGTCTTCTTGTCATATAAGAATTTCCGGGAATAATTGGTAACTTTTATATATCTAGTACCCAAGTTATGGCACGTGACTTGGGAGTCATTTACTCTAACTATCCGTCAGACTAGCCCTTAGTGAGAATTTGAAATAAATGCGAAAGTTGAAGCATGAAATGTGCAGTGTTAATTATCATGTATTGAGCTTGACTTGCATTTTTTACTCGATATTACGATAAAGTTATCCAGAAACGGGCGTGAGGTTTTTGGATAGTAGCGAATTCGTAAGACCTTTGAAAATACAGAACATTAGTATTGCTTTCTGATGGTAATTCCATGAGATTTATTTACAGGTTTCGCCAACAATCAAAATTCCCCTAAGACCATAAGCAAATATGCCGTATATTGTACAGTAAACAAGGCGCGTAAACAACATAGCAGCGATGTATTTATATCACTTTATTCACATATTATGCATTTACATATAATGGCATGTTTTTCCCGCCAATACTGATAGTTTCTATAAAGACACACAATGAGTTATCAAAAATCTAGCACGTGAGTCAAGGGGATTTCTCGACCTATTATTATCTAACAATACGGACAGAAATTTTGAAAAAGGCGGTGTATGGAATAAAAGGTCCGTACGACGAATACGAGCGATGATATTGATAGTGTTCTCAGCTATTGTCAGCCTTAGGGACGGGATTTTAGCCTGGGATCCTATGAAAATTACATAGCTGAAATCCCTGAGAGCGACGGCCTGTATTCTTGCTTTTGTTAGTGGTCGACTAATTCAATAATTTTCCATCTAATAAATGGTTTTCAAACTAAGGAAGAAAGTAAACTCGCCAACTAAGATAAGTTAGTTTATACGACTTAACTTTTGATAGTCAGACACGGACCAGAGGGCACCTACTTCAATCATAGAATTATAGTATATGAAACTGCAGTATACAGTATGAATTGCAGCACATGTTTAGACTTGAAAATTTGGTAAAAATAATTTATGATCAAAATCTAGGCCTAGATTTCCAGATACGATATTATACAGCAGTATAGACACTGAATAACAGCCTAGCAAAGAATAACAAAGTTAGTTTTTCCTATTTCTATTCACGATAAGCAAAATAGTTAGCAAAAGTTAAGGCTAAGGAGCTAAGGAAGTCCTTTGTCTGGGAGAGGGCCCTTTGGCCTATTATAAGATACTATCAGAGAAAGAACGGAGAAAAACGCTACAAACAAAGCAACGAGCACGTTTACTGCAAAATAATAAATTGTGCTCTGTCACATCAGCTCTCGCAGTGTTTACTGCGGTGTTGACAGAATCACAGTAAAGGATTCCGAGAGTACGAAATTGGTTTCCAGATTCGATTTTGTCAATGGTAGCTCGTTCGGTTTGAAAAACTACCTCAATGACAGATAGGTGATTGTTTTTGTTTTGTTCGAAGCGCAGTGGTTAGGAAGGAATCAATCATCACATTTAATAACACAGAGGTACGAAAAGACAGGAAGAATATGCTGTTTATTGTTTCAGTTGGATGATCAGGACAGGAGAGCGAATAAATATTTACAACATATGAAGCTTTTGTATAAGACGGTGGAACGAGGAACAGCCGGAGGTGTACGAGTGCAGATTTGGTGCAGCCGGGGAACTTACATAGCGCATAGACGAGTATAGTCAGTCAGCTGATATATGTAGTGTATTTCTTAGGGTAATTTTAGTGTTTACGTTACCGAGACGACTCGCACACTCAGAATGGTACCTTTATGTGATAACGTCACAGAAATATGAATATTTGGCAAAACGAAAGAATAAACTTGAATTACAAATAAAATGATATTTTTCAATTAAATTAAATGACAAATAGTATTTTGTCTGTCTGGACTTAGTGTAGAAAATTGTCGGTATCCACGTTACTAACGTCGGAATAGCGTGTCATATTATAAACACGACTGTGTAAAATAAAAGAAATTCGAAATTCAGTTTACTTTTTATTGGGGTTAAATAATTAAACACACCCCTTCTCAAACCGTTCGAACAGTAACAAGTTTTCCATTTTCATCATTGATATTTGTAATTGATGGAACTAATTTTCAGAGAAACGGCGAGAGTTCTGCATATTTGTAGCACAATGCTAGATACTATTTCAAATGTAAATATATTCTTTTATCTCAGTTACTGTTAGTATGCCTATCTCAGTAACAAATCGTAAGCCAGAACACGGCCACGTCCTCAGGAGACGTGTTTCATTCAACACAGCTTTCAATGAACGCCCGACCAACAGATTTCGAAAACGAGCTAATTCTTTACAAAATTCAATCTTAACTAAGAGGAGTACAGCGCAAGAGACTCGTGCATCTTCACAACCTAAAGAGAAGCGAAGTACCGGGGTGTTTACCCAACCGACACTACCTCCACCCACCGTTAAAGTTCACAGACCAATCACAAACTATAAAATCGTCAGAGAAGGTGGAGCATCGAGAGGTAAAGACCAATAGCGACACAATTACGATTCATAGTGATAAATGATTTTTTTAGTATATTTCAGTGGTGCCTCGTAGTTCGAACGCTCTAGACTCCCGAATTCTCAAATTTTGCTTGTTTTTTGTTGTTTTAATTTATATTAACTCCAATCTATTACACATGTGAAAAGTGTGAAAGCCAACGTAGCTCCACGTGTATTTGCTTTTCAAAATCATCGAAATGATAATCGGATTAGGGACTGGGAACGGATTAATTCACTTTTCATTATTTTTATTAGGAAAAATTGATTCGTACCTCGAATAATTTCGAAGTTCAAACGATCTCGGGGAACGGATTACGTACGAGAAGTACAAGGCACCACTGTATTCTTATTTCAAACATTTTTTCACCACTGAACCATTCTCCCTTGCACATTAAATAGTTTTCTAACATGGCAAGGTAGTTAATTGTTCAGTGGCGTAATAATTTACGTGGCGTGTATTACAGAAGAGAGCAAAGATATGACAAAATCTACCACTATATCATGCGATGATCGAAGATATCTCGGAGCAAATTTAACTATGAATAGAAGTTTGACTTCTACCTCACCACTTGCTCAATATGGAAATGATATAAGCAGTTTATTCTGCGAAACAACAACTAGAATATTTCGAACACCAATCAGGAACGCGTGCGCATCGCCGAGGCTGTCTCTGAGTACTGACGTGCGCCCACTCGCGAAAGAAAATAAACGATATTCGGTACCTTCAACGAGGTAATTCTTGTTACAAAAATTTCACTATATTTAGCCCATTGAAAGCCAGGGTCAGAGATATTGACGGTATTATTGAATGCATTGTAATATAAGGTATATTGACTCACTTGTCATATCAATGCAGTGTAACACCAACCTCCGACGCTGCATTTGCCCAACAGCTACGTAAGCGCATCACGATGTCAGATAATTCAATCGTTAGTGGGCGCAAGAGTGCATTACGTCGTATGACCGCCGATGGCACTTCGGGATCGTGTGGTTCTCCGATCCGACTGCGCGTTCGATTCGCTAAATCTTTCGAAAAACAACCTAGAAAAGACATTGGAAGTGAGAATGCCGATCAAAATAAACTGGACTACACAGCTAAAGAGACAAGTCCTCGAAACAGCGATATTATAATGCCACCAAAAAGCCTTACAAATGGTAAAGCAAGTGTGAGCGCCCATGACAGTCAGGGAGACACAGCAACATCAGAAATATCAAAAACTTCATTTACCAACAACACTTCCCCGGTACAGACTACCCCGCGTATTATCTATTCTCGAGGCACGACTCCAATAAAACAACCTATTTCGGCGAAATTTATAACCGCGCGAAAAGACAGTGACGCAATACCACACTTACGTCATCGCAGAAGTGATGTAATCACGCAGAATTATCGACAAAACAACTACGTCGCGAGCGCAAGCGAAAGCGCATATAATGTCCTGACGCCTGAACAACTTCTTATGAGAAAATCAGTGGAAAAAGTACAGCGCTGGATAAAAACACTGCCCAGTCATTTCAGTGCTATATGCCCGGTCTTTCCCCCAGTACAACAAGACTATTAGCTAGAAAAGATATGTTCAAGTGTCGAAGTACACGAATACAATACAGTGTAGCCTCGATTATCCGAATTCCTATTTAGATCTTCTGTTATCGATTAACCGTTACCAAAAGGCTTGTGCCAAAAGTGTATTCACCCGGGAGTGCTACAAGATTGCACACTTTTACATTACACAATAGCCACACATGATTGATCATGATGAAATGGACCATAGAGGTATAAAACACATAAAACTTCATACTTTACAATTATATTTTAAGTCCATAAGTCATGTCATAAGGGCTGATAACTGATTATCCTAACTTTTAGCGTATCCGTACATGTGCAAGCCCTAACAAGTTCGGATAATCGAGGGTATACTGCAATAACGAAATAATAAACCCAACTTAGCTGCCCTCGAACCGGCCTTACATAACGTACAAGGCGCATGAATGAGCTTTGGTTAGGATGAGGAAATATGTATTACTTTAAGTTTATTGTCTACTTAATCGTGATATTGCTTCGAAACAATAAGCCCAATATGTATCCGTTTAGGTAGTTCTTCTCTAGTGGCAATAGTGTATTTCTCACTGGTACATACATCGACCACACTACTAAACTAGTACCCGATTATACACAGTGATATGTGGCCCATGCTGTCCGTGTACGGGTTAAAGGTTAGGGTGGAATTTCGGTAAGTTTTATATAATGTCTCGGTGTAGGAGCGTCAAAATGGGACAGGCTGTAAAAGTGCTGCTTCTGTTATTCATTATTTTTGTATATTTTAATAAACATAATATATTTTATATCAGTTTACTATGACATATTTAGTGGTTACACTAGACAAGCCTTTCAACCTAGGGTAGGTGAGCCACTAGTTTATGGAAGGGGTTACTGATCTATAAATATTATTAAAAGAATTTTACTGACCCAATCACCCTGAATTGCCACACATGAAACGTGATACACGAACCAACATTCTATGAAAAAATTGGATCGATTGATTCAGGTCAACATCAAAAAAATCTTATGCGAAGTATGCGTCCTTAACAATCGATGCTTAGCGAGAAATTGCATAATGAGAGTAACTGATTATATAGAGAACAGGTGTATTGGATGACTCCTAAATTTGTTTTATCCAATGCATTCCTACTAATACAAAACTGTGGAGCCTGAAAACGGTATTGCTGTAAATTTTACATTTAAAATAACCTAACTAGACCGACTACTGACGGGAGGGCAACTTATTTCTACTAAATGGGATAAACACGAAATAATCACATTGAAAGTTCAAAATGAAAATGGATTCAGACGTACCTTTGTAAGTCAGTAGGTTCGTAATTCCACTGAAAAACGTCTTGTTTTGCCAAGCTTGGCTTCCGTACTCTGTAACTACCATCCTACCTAGCTCACAGCAAGAAATTAGCTGTATAATTTAACATCAAACTTGCTAGGATGTCATGAACATCAATAGCTACAACAGCGCTGTATGTTCAAGTCCATAAATTTCTGAAAAAGCAAATATTGATCTTGAGAAGCTATAGCATATTTATTTTATTCATAGATATATAATTATTCTTAGCCGACTGTCTTATAAGAGTTGTAACGCAAATATCATATTTTAATATCATCAAACACAAGGTCCACAGGAGGGCAATTTGAAATGATGTATTTAGAACATATTTTTCTTGCAATAAAATAATTCTTTTATTAAATTATGCTTGAAAAATGGTATATAACTGCAGTTTCGTTCTTATGTTGGATTACATCATCGGAAATGTTCCATTGGCAATGTGGCTGCACGATTTATTTAATATCCCAGATATTATATACTACAGCGGGGTCTTTGGTTGCCTAAATATGCTCTATGGGGCGTTGAACGAAAAAGGGTTACCCAAACACATAAAAGATTTGAGCAGAACTTCTCTGTACTATCAACACATTAACATCGATTCCCTCTCTCCTCAAGCTTCTAAAATCAATAATCAATCAATAATTCAGTATAAATATATATTTGCCATTCAAACTGGCATTTGCCATGCTAACAATCACCAGAGTTCTACATCTCAAGGTTTTTCCATTGCTTAATTATCATGGAAATATTTCTAGAAGTTTTGACTCTGACAACCTACCTACGTATAGTAAAAATTGAGCATTCTGTAACGGTACAGTCAAAATGCCTTTACTTGTAAGATAATGCAATAAATACAATCTCAAAAACTTGACAAACACTATAAATATACTAACTTTTACTGTTCATGAACTGTATATCGTGAAGCTACCTTCAGTGTGGTCAGATAAAACATAAACAATTGCTATCTGAACCGACCAAAGCTTAATCATCTGTACTCAAAAACACGTACTAAGAACGCCAGTAGTAGTGCAAACACCAGTTCTCTAATACTAAAACGTTTCCTTGCTGGAGACACAGCACAGCAATCATGGAAATGCGGAGTACAGTATCGAGATATTTAACAAAAACGTATTTACTCTTTTCAATTATTGCTTTACTGTGGTGATTAGTAAACTTGCGCAATTACTCGCTATCGCCATCTCGAGGACGTAATTTTACATCTAAATATATATATATATATATAATACACTGCACCGTGCACGATCATGTAGGTTTATACAGCACCCGAATCTTCATACAGTACAGGTGCTTCTCTCTTATCGACTACCGCGTATAACGACCGTTATCACGACTGAAAACACTACATCTGTTTCGCACACTAATGACCGTTATCGTTTCCTGTGAGATGTGCGTTTTACAACCAAAACACGAAAATTTATGTAGTTGAAACGAAATCCTGGTTATTGAATGATGAGTTTGTTTATCGACCAGTTCGCTTTACGACCGAGTCGTTGGAATGGAACCACATGGTCGTTAAGTATCGAGTCGAGTATCTATATATGAAATGGACATTCGAAGTTCTTTAGCGTGGATTTAATATACTCGGTAAAATACATATTTAAATACATGTATTCAATTTCGTTAAGCTTGAACTCGATTAGGACGAAATTTCGGTTAGCTCGAATTCTTTTTTCAGGATTAATCGACCAATCGGTGCAAGTTTTCTCTAGGTAGCTGGTAAAACTAATGATGCTGTTAACGAAGTGTCAATTACATTTATTACTTTCAGGTCATATCCGACCGCTTACTGCTGTCATAACATGTGGAATATCATGTTCATTATTTTATTCTCAGTTATTTTGGTCTTTAAAAAAGTGTTTCATCTCGACAGAATTTTATTGAAGTTGTTGGGAATTTACTGTAATAATTATAGCAGCAATAATAACCGAACTACATTAGCTCAAATAATATAAATAAAAGAGAAATTATGTATGTTCGTACATGCATAACTCTTAAGGTCATAATGTTAGCACTCTGTAAACCAGGATTGATACAAACTAAACAAAGGTGAACAACATAGAAAATCCAATATCGAATTATATTTCACAATTGAAGTAGTTTTCAGAAATCAGAATATANAAAACTTGTCATGGATGGATCGGGGTTTGATATCTTCAAAGTTTTAAATTACACAAATAATTTACCAATCATGTACGTGTGCAATTCTAAACACTAAATTGTACTATATATTCTGCTTACCATTACACTTTGGTGCATCGCATACCAATCGTCCAGCTTCATCGTAACACCAAGCTCCAAATACTCTTTTAGAATTAGAATAACGATCGATGAAACACAAATCTGAAACCAACATTGTTTATGATAGCTGACGAGAGAAGAGTGGAAGAGCTGTCTGTGAGTTCTTTTCACATTGATTCAAGGATAAATATACCTGTACATGGGCGTATATTGCAATATTCGGTTTCTATGTTCGGATCAGTCGTGAAGCACCACGGTTTACCTGAGTTTCTATTTGGATTACGACAATAGTTTTCCACCAACATTCCAGGATTTCGTTCTGTCGAAGTACTATGAATGCATATAGTAAAATATTACATACACAAAAATACATGACAGAACCCAAAAATGTCTATACTACCCGATATCTGCTCAACTCATTTGTCACAAGATGAATCGAGAAATCGTTAGTAGTAACGGAGGTGGCAATGTAAATTGTATAACATTGAGATTGCAATGTAATACGTATAACATTGACTAACTATTTGTAACCTAACACGTCTTTAGTAAAATCGCTTACTCAAAGGAGTGACTATGTGGAGTTTGAGAGTTCCAATTTTGGCAGGTTTTACCACTTTTCGTCACATTAACAATTCCTCTATAAGATGCTCCGTTATCGCTCTCCGGGTAGCACAATTCTGAAATATCAAACACACCCTATGATTAATTTATCCCATAATACGTGATAAATATTACTCCTAACTGAATTATTCCACGAATGAATGCATGTATCAACCAAATTATATTAACTAACTTGTGGCATGTATTCCTCCAATGGAACAAACTAGTAAAAGAAGTGCATATGCAATCTCCATCATGGTAGAATCTTCGTTGATTTTTTTTATCAGATTCTGCTTCTTATGAGTTAAGATAGACTTCTATAATCTTTAAGTTCTATTGGAAAAAGTCCAGTAATATTGGAAGCTAATAGCAGGTAAGGAATTCGCGTTCATTNAATACCAAAAAATACGTTGCTGAAGCGAACCAATCACCATCATACGATTTATTTAGTAAAGAAAACCTCACTGCATAAATTAGAAATTGCGCAATTCTAGTAAGGTAACGAACAACGCGCTTTCTCCTACAGCAGTTATCTATCTTCTGGTCCGTTATAATCGGATGCAAGTCGCGACTTTGCTAAACCCTATTTATTAATTTCACATGGCATTAGCAAACGATAGCCTAGATACAACATAAAGACAACAAGTAATTGAAGGGCCCAGTCAACCTTACCGTAATTTACTTACTTCTCTTGAATTCTATATATTACCTTTGGAAGATATCTCTAGCAGTTATTTGTACAGATAACATATACTTCGAACCGAACTACATTATCCTGTATTCATTCATATAGTTTAACACTGCAGATATGCAGATCACTTCTAACTACTGTACTTACTTGCTATAAGAGATTTCTGTCGTATTGTTCCATTCAACTGACGAGTAGACGAAATCT
>QXVX01003545.1:0-15978 GCA_013436065.1 Halocynthia aurantium
GGGGTTTGTATTCCTCTGCAATGCCTTATTTACAAAAGATATCAATAGGTCAGGTAACATAAAATAGTAATGATTCTATTTATCTTAATTCAATTTCTATCATGCATCTAATTCTACAACATCTATCTAATGAAATATTGTATCATGGAATTCCTTAAACTATACCCTTATAAATAATATTTGTAACGAAAATTAAACGATATACAGATATCTGGAAAATTCAGGTCCCAGTATTGCGGGATAGAAGGGAATTAACTGTACAGGTAAAATATATAGGCAGTATAGTATACAGATAGGCAGCAAACCTCCAGTAAGACACCTTCTTCCCGTTTCCCAAAGAACAAGACCGAATGAATAAACATCTGCTTGTTTGAAGCTGTCGAAGTTCATCACATTTATAGTTTCATCTAAAACCTGTAACATAAGAAATAAAGAAACATATAATATAGGAAATAATAAAATAGTTTTTAAATCTTGAATGTGTGGTATATTCAGTTCACGGATATATAAGCTTAAGATTTACCTCTGGTGCCATATAACGTTTCGTTCCCACTCTGTTATTATTCTTCCTGATATCAACTTTGTTCTCTGCTCTGTCTGTACGATGAATCACAGCAAGACCTGGGAAATGAATGAAGTCAGAACATATGCAAAATCATGTACAGTATAAGCAGTTCCCATTGATATAGATTATAGAGCATATCTGGGGTGTTTCTTAGCAATCTATTTTAGTGCGTTTCAATATTCTACCAGTCCACATTTTGTCTGTGTTTAGTCTTCGGTTATTTGAAGTTTGGTATAGCATTTGTCTTTATAATAACAGTAGCAGAAGTATAGCAATAAAGTGTAACACTTTCTCCAAACACAACTACTGTGATATACTTTTGCAACTGCATGAAAGATACAAAATATCCTCTCTCCAGAGAATCATGGATAAGTCTTAAAAATATACCGAGATCAGCGATGCAACACGTTAAGTTGTTCTTGACCAAAATATTTTTGCTCTTCATATCTCGATGTGCAATGGCTGGCTTCCCTTGCTGAAAAAACAAATATACTTCATTAAAAATATATATTACAAGCAAGATTTGAATACAAGATCACAAAATGATCATCAAAATTTCTATGTTACCTTAACGCCTGTGATTTCTGTATGTAAATGTGTGAGACCATTGGCAGCAGAGAGGCAGAGTTGTAGCATTAGCGATGCATCCAATGTAGTTCGTTGCAAAAATTCATACAGAGATCCATTTTGATGATAGTAACAAACAAGCCAAAGCTTAAAAGAAATGAAAAAAATATATATGTGTGATTAATGATCTCACTAAACACTTGTGAAAATCATATTATATGTTGCATTGCAATGGTATGGAGAGTAGAATTTGAATCTAAATTCAGATCGTTCACTCACTCCAAATAAAATCATGGCAAAGGGAGGATATTGGGGATAAGGGAAAAATATTTCCAATATCATTTTATTCAAACCTGAGTACACGAGTTCCTCGAAGTCATATCCGAAGCGATGTATCCTAATATATTGTTATGTCGCAGCATAACAGTGTTGTAAATTTCTGTTTCTCTTGCCCAAGACTGTTCATCCCTTGATGAAAATATTTTCACTGCTACTGATTCTCCTTGCCATACGCCGCGCCACACCTCTCCGTACCTTCCTTTGCCTTGAATAGGAAAACAAAAAGTAGAATGTGAATGACTGGATGGTATGATGAATATCAATTTCACATGCGACCAATCCTATGAAATAATGTTATACAGGTCCCACTGATTGTAGCCTTTTATTCTGAGATGAATTTATATTATCTTCCTATACATCATATGCCATATACTCAACTTTTTTCTGAAAATTACTCCGCATTATATGGTAAAGGTACAGAAATATTTAGGATGCATATTATACTCAGGAAAATACATCTGAATTCTTTACATATTCTATTACTGTCTCTTTTTTTATCACTGCAAATCTATAATCAATTATTATCCTAACATTACCAATGCATTCTATTAACGCAATCTGTTTCGCCATTGTTTGTTGCACAAGTAACGGTAATCCCGAGCCGCTTCCGGAAGACACAGGAGACGTCATCATGTCCTAAAGAAATAGAGAAAAATAATAGTTGAGAACCCTTTCTTACAGTTTAGATATCATGTTTAGATTTGAATTCCATGCCAAAGATGTCCCATTTTATAGATGGGAATATTAAAATATTCTGAAATCATAAGGCAAGTTGTATACTCTTGGCCTTAAAAACATCTTAAAAACAGAAAAGGAAAAGAAACTCACTGCAAGGCTGCTGTCTCCTACGTGAGTGGCTCGAAGCCCGCCTTCCAGTCTGCCAAACTGTCTTTGATTCTCCAATTCCTGGGGAAATATTATAGTCATAAAAATGTCATAAAATTTCATTGGTTATCCACACTGAGTTGTAAACTTGATAATAAAATAACCTAAGTAAACATATCAGGGAAATATAGATGGTGTCCCTACTCCTTTCCCCTTTCCTTTCCCTCAACAACAGCATTTGCAAAACACCTCAAAATTACAAAACTAACACTGCGATATCTCTAAAACAAAACAAGCACTTGCCCGCATCCGCATTTGATGTTTTCGCTTGAACCACATAACTACGATACCAGCAAAAGTAAGGCAGAAAATGAAGGGCACTATGATGATGGCAACCAGCGATTCAGCCGCAAGTGTGCTGTTTGATCCAGTCTCCTCTGTTGAAAAACAAATAACAGCCTGATTAACATCTGTATTTAGCATAAAGTTTTGACAGGCTGTTTAATAAGAATCCAGAAGTCTGACTTAATTGAATTAATATACGCCTATGAAAAATACCAGTATATTAAACTGACAACAAATACCATAAATACATTGATGGTATGATGGAGTGAAGTGGTAATGGATATAATGATGCTATAAATTTTGAAATTCTGTATTATGAAGCACATACGAATTTTTCAAATCATCAACAAGTATGATGAAAAGCACACATTTTGCTCTCTGATCACAGACAGTAAATAAGGGCAATCGAATCACGAATGCCACAAGACTGATTCTTGGTGCCTATCCGGTGGGAGCCATAAACCAATTTACAACCACATTGCTAGATCAAAATGCCAAGATCAATTTCAGGAAGTGATTTACACGCGAATGAAATGAACGATATTATTGGAAAACCATTGCTTCAAGACAGGTTCGTACAATGAGCAGATTGGCAGAAATCACAATGTACAGCGGGACCCAAAAAATGTATGCACATTTCTATACACGCTTTGAACGATTATAAACAGAATATTTATTAGGATATATCTTTTTTTTTTTAATCCATGTTAAAGAAGTCTAATCTTTGCAGGGGTTCAAATTAATGAGCGTTCTGATCCAGGCACTGCTGATAATGTGATCATAACGAATCATTTTTATTTGGTATTTGTGTGCATTATCTTTCAATTGCTACTATACGCTCATTTGTTGTTCTAGATTTTGCGGTATAAACACTATCTATGATGTATCGCCAAAGTACAAAGTATGGTCAAGAAAATATTTCTATGTTGTTGAGTTCAAATAAACCTACGGTTCTATAAACCAATGTTATCAATGAATTCATTTAATTTCAGTTTTTTTAATTTCAATCAAATTCAATTCATCATATTTCTTTAACTGAACTAATCAATGCAGGAGAGTAGTATTATTGGTTTGTATGACAATGATGTGACCCCAGTCAGTCCAGCAAAACTGATAACCAGATAAGTCTCTGGTGCTGGCCGGAAAGTCGAGTGTATCCGTAGTAGCTCTTAGTTTACATACTGAGAATTGTATTTGTACTGCGGTATAGGAAATGTATACATACATAGAAAAAGCAAATATCAATGTAATTCAGTAATAATATTGTCTGACATAGGTATGGAGCTCACCATCCGCGGGATTCAGAAAGGCAGTGAGATCTTTGTTGCACATATGTGAATCGCAGCATTTGATCGTTACCAGATTTTGATAATCAGAAACTTTACACATCATGTTCGCTGAAGATTCGTAATTGAAACAACCTTTTTGTCTGATTTCCCTGGAAAGATTTTGTACATAGAATAACATATACAGACACGTAACACGAAGCGCAAACAGCGCTCTCGTTAAGTTATTAAAAAATTTAAAGGATATCTCCAGATATTTTAGTTTTACTATGTAAAGAATAAGTAATGAAAATATGACGTGAGATTGGGAAAGAAATGTTTTACTGGACAAAATTCACTCTATAAAAATATCGCAAAGTTGAATTTGAAGTGGGCTGAAAGTAACATAGGTAACTTTTCACTGAAAAGCCAAATATTATTTATCATTTAAACGGTTCCCAGAAAATCAGAATTAGCAGAAACTGACTATATTATGATTTTGCTGGCTGTAGTGCAGCTGCAGTTTGCTGAACAGCCACTTTGTTTTGAAATCTGTCGTGTAAACATAATATATGCGCTATTCTATATTTTAATAAATATCAGACAGGACCTGCTACAGAAGTGTTTTACTTTGTATGCTAAATACAGTTTCGTTCTTTACTTTTCATTTTTTATTCTATATTGTAAGTACCGTTATATTTTAGCCTATCTTCAGGAAACGAGAGTCATTTTTGGTCCCGCTCCCTCCTGTACTTACACATGTATATGTTTATCCTCACTCCAAAAAACGAAAAACTAATAACATACATAACAAGACCTACTTGTTATACTCCATCTTGACTGACGAAAAACAGCGATGATAAGTGTTGCACGTATTTCTTCCACCGCATTCATTAGATAAATGGTTTAAACACACGCAGTCAAAGCTTTTCTTTTCCTCGCTAGCTTCATGTTGAACTTTACTCATTATCTGAAGGGAGGATAAACGGTTCATGAAAGTACAATCTCTATGTTTCCATGCTTCTCATGGTTGGGTTTTCGTTTTCTAGAACCACTCCTTGTAACATAAATGTGGTACCAACTGAATGAATGTTAATCTTGCGCTGAAGACAAAGCATCAAAGATATGGAGATAAATCTATAAATTCTGATGAAATTCTTAGAACGCTTGGTGCTTCGTATGGGCTACGTGACAACTGACAAATCTATCAATGTTACGAAATATGGTGACTTGACGGATAAAGTTCATGTAACTTGAAGGCGCCGAACAATTGAGTAATGGGAAGTCAATAATGAATGTCAAATGAAAGAAAGTTTAATTCCGGTAGAAAATGGATTCTTCATCACTGTTAACAAATCTTAATAACCAATCTTTTGATTGTACATGTAGTCGGAAACACTGGAATAAATTTATCAGGAACAAGTTCATACTTGTTTTATTATTATTGTATTCATTTTAAGATGGTAGGCAAAACTATCAGCTTGGTCTCTACGCCTACCATCTCGTATTACCCAAACATTTGAGGATAATGCAAAGTACATACTGTCGTGGAACTTTGTTGCATAACATCATTCTCGGTGGTTGTGTTTTCAGATTCCTGCTGCAGGAAAGTATTCATGGACGCTAAACATTAAAACAAAATAAAAAAATCAGCAATTAAGATCAAACAGACCCTGCTTTCGAAGTGTATTATTCTGTATTGGTAGTGTTAGAAATCGGAAACGAGGCTTTGGAACCAAGGGGTAATAGTAGTGTTACTAATAGTTACCAATTAGTAAATTGTACTAAATCTTAGTTATTTCGAACAAAATACAACTAGTTTTAGATGAAAAAATACACATTAACAGATGTCTGCAAAAAGAGCATTGAACCATGAGAAAACTATATCAAATGAAACATACATACCATTCTTGATATCCAGCACTTGTATTTTTAAGCGAACATTCTCACTTGGCTGTTGCATTGTTATATTGTAATCACTTACTTCAAAGTTCATGTCTAAGGTGAACAATAATATCAAAAATTTATTAAACTAAACAATAATTAATAGCTTTAAACTTCTCAAAGTTCATAGTTCATAGTTTAACAATGTGTATGTGCATGAGTGGGTACCAGTGCAGTTCCTCAGAAAACCTGGTGATGTTTAATTTATGGAATTAAATTGGTAGGACATCAATTAGAAAACTGGTTGAGTAATCAAGATATGAGACAGCGTAAAATCGAGATAGATATATTGCAATAGGATCAGCAATTTTCTACATTCCCATCGTTTATTCATTTTAGTATGTTTCTCGCTATTCATGCTTTTGAGAGGTGACATATGTATCATGTGCCAGCCTTGGTGTCCCTTTCTGTATGCAAGTGGATACTAGTTTAGTAATGTGATCCATTCGAAAACACCCAGTTACATTAGGAAAGGTTTGCTGTGGGTACGTTGGCACCATACAACACCATGCAACCAGGTTTTCAGACTAAACTAGTGCCTGCAAGTTTCTCTAGTCACTACTGTTCAGCTCTATATACCAGTTACCTGATCATTTAAGACATGAGATATAAAATATAGTAGTTATTACCTGTAAAGTTTCTTGCAAAAACAGCTGTAGAAAACACTATAAGGGCAACTAACATTGCAGGAGGCATGGTCTTCAATTTGACGAAAGCTCGCATGATTCACAAAACAGACATAAAACCAAAACTACACTACCTGTACAAATCAATAAAAACATTATATTACCAAGAGTTCCACAATAATCCTTCATGCAACCTAACCGAAACGGAATTGAGAAGGACAATCTATTTCTTTTCCTTCGCAAATTGTGGCCATTTTAATTTTACGAATCCAAAGCTATACGTTGCCTGTGAGAAACATTTCCCCTAAGCCCAGACTTCCTGTCACCTATGATACTTAACCAGAGACTGAAAGACGCTGCGCCGAGCTGACGTTTTAATAAATGAAATAAATAAAAGAAAAAGGGGGAGAGCAAGACCTTAACATCTATTGCTATTGTTCTTGTCTAAACAGTACAGCATACGCCGCTACGAAGTCAGGTTGAAGTACACATAACATCTTTCAAAACTGATATAAAGCATACTAATAAAAGTTTACTACGCAATAAATAATGATTAGATACTTATTTATGATATTAGTACAGATTGCTTAATGCTTACAGTAGTCCAGTTATTATGTATTATCGTAATTAATTAGGTTGGCTCAGGATTACCCCGATCTGTTATAAACAACTGTTGTATTAAAATGTACAGCTGGAGTGTTTCGTTCAACGGAGTATCCAAAATAACTGTAATCTTCGTTCAGTTGCAAGCAACCTTCTCGATTTGGCGACGCGATTCCAAACTGGCCCCTTTCGGCTGTCACAATGCTCATTTCGATCGTGTGTATTATAAATTCACACTCTTATATATCATTGTAGTAATTTTATTTCCGTCTTCAGCATCACACAATGATACCGACTTGAGTGTTGAAAATAATTAGTTCAGAAAATAGGTAAGTACTTAAACAAAAGCAGCTATAATCGAATAAATAGCAACAAGAGCCAACAACTAGTATTGCTCAGCAGTGAAGCTAGGCAATTTTCATTTCTATGCATCGTATTGATAAAATAAAGAAACAGATACATTTCAGATTTGGAAGCACCACATCTATTTCATTATTTAACTAGGAAAAGATGTGAAGAATCTTGACATTTCAATGAACCATTGCATAGAGCCAAGAAAGTTTTAAGGGAAATATGTATTCCTTGTTATGGCATTATGAAACTTCCCTGTTTGCAGAAGTTTGAATGAAAGCACACCAACAAATAAGGGCCATCAAACAGATCACATTTTCTGTATATAGTTAATAGGATAACAATTATTTTACCTTAGTGAGACATAGGCATAGTATTTCACTCACAATAGAAAATACATGGACAAAGCAAACCTTACATTTTCGAATCCAAATTTCTTTGTCATTTCTCGTTTTAATTTTACCGTGATAGTTTTGAAACTTTCCATAAACCAAACACATACAGTTATTAAATAGAACTACCGTGCATGTAAAGAGAGAAAAAGAGCCATCGTTCACTCTAAGATCGTCCGAATGTGCGAGTTTATGCTGAAAAATATCTGCCACAAATACAGATTACAGACGATCATGCTACTGCAAATGGACAAGCAGGATTAAAAAAACAGAAATATTATGAGAAGTGGATTATCTCGGAACAAAATTATGATACGGAACATAACCGATGTAAATATATCAATTCATACAGTCACAGTACCAAATTAATATTCCTATCCCGATTTCCTTTCTAGGATGAATATATATAAACGAAGGGATTACCGAACCTGCGTTTTAACACCTTGTTTTTATTTGAATACTCATTATCATTACTCAGTCTCGTATGATTTAATTTACAATAATTATCATATTCAATGGAGATATCTCCCGCATGTGACACTCACTAACAATGTATGTGCGAATTCGAGATGAATATTTGGTTGATCCGTTAGGTAAATAGATGTGATTCGAAAGCGGTAACTGAAGTTGAAAAATGAAGTAATAATAGTTCAATTTAGTGAACGTACATTACTCGTTATGCTACAAGCTTTATCAAGCTGAGGATCTATCTATGAAAAAAATATCTAAATAATTGTATAATCCATGCACAATAACTCACTCTATATATAACATGCTATCTGATTACTGAAAAAAAAGTTACTATAGTTATCACATACTGTTCCCAAATTTCATTTTCTTATACACAAAAATCTTCAATGACTACGATTTCAAAGCACGATTTGTTCTTTCCGCTAATACTGAATAAGCAGTACAGACTGGGAAAACTCCTGTGCAATTATTTGACGTATGTGACCGCTAAACTTCATCCGGATGAAACTTCAAGTATAAGGTGCCATTGTGGTCGATTTCTCAAGATCTTTGATTTGTTGACGTAAATATAATATCCTGGATAGAAGGAAAAAATATAGAATGAATTAACAGGCTAATTTTTCACCATCCTGCATAGCTCTCAATTTCACATAATAGAGGAAATGTATAGCTACATACCATACATGCCGACATAAATAAATGAACTTAAAACTTGTCGATACATGTTAGAAGTAAATAGGGGGAAAAGGAAATTACCAGCAGGCGGCCCACTAATTCTATCGGGTTAATCAAAGTTTTATATACAACTTGCATGCTAAGCTGCTGAGGTATTACTGCTATTCCAAGTGGGAAGAATTCTGACTTCCATGATACGCCATGTCCCAAGCGCTTTGATAAGAAATGTAATATCTGTAGGGAGTTTGCAAAATATATATCGACACATCAAATACTACCTTTGTTCTTGAACTGTGGAATGAATTTCTGCCGCTCGTACTTGTGACCTGGCGATTTTCATTGATGCGCAAATCTGCGACGTGTGATTCACAGTTAAGCGATGACATTCATCACTTAATCGATTTGACTGTTGAAAAATTATAGACAAAACTTTTTAACCGGTTCATACTAATAGCAGTTATATTACAACAGTAAAATATTGACCTGTTTTTCAATATGATCCATAGGCCAGCCCTGGACGTGCTTACTCAGTCTGTCATCAAACGAACTGCGAAGAAAATTTAACGAACTTTCTGACTTCTGTGAAGCTGCTATTGTATTTCTGTTGGTAAACGAATTAGACAAACATTAGAGTTTTGCTCAAAGCTGCATATTAAATGTTTAATTTGACCTTAAATATTCATCAACAGGATCGCTAGAAATTTTCAAACGTTTTGTTGCTGGTTCCTCCTGACCGGTCTCAGCTTCAGGTGATTCCTTTTCTCCAGAATTACCTTAGTAATACAAAAATTTGGGTGGCTGAAAATTCGATAGCAGCTCAAATACATTCGAACTATCAGAAAATATAATATTATGTGCCCCCGATAATACGATGCAGAAAAATAAGTTGAAAAATTATTTAAGCTACACCGTATGATTTGATCGGACGTTCGCTTCAACCAAAAAGTAATTAGCAGGTCAAAGAATTTGCTTAATTAGCTCGTCTTGTTGACATAACATAACGACTGCCTGACCAACTTCATAGCAAAATAATCTTTTTGCTATTTTTGCAAAACAACACAACATGCACCACTTGAGTTTTGTGCTTGAAGACGCCCTTAATTATGAGACGCAGAAAAAGTGGATTTAAAATAACATAATTGATAGAAATACAGTATATTTCAAGCTACTAACCTGTTATATGCTGGTTTCGGACAGCAACATCAATCAGCATTTGCAGTGCTGCAGAAAAATATATCATTTGTTGAATCACAGTCTTTCCTTAATTATATACAGTGGTTGCCTATTATTCAAATCACGGATAAAGCTATCAATCGGGTATTGTTATCAGTATCAAGTGGCCCAAAAACATAATCATACCACATTTATTTCCTTAAATGTTATCAGTCAGTAATTGTTATCAAAAAGAGACTGTCCCAAAGCAATCACACTGTAAGCGTCCACTGTATAATATTTGACAATTTATTTATATATATTTACATTAAATATTTCTTTCTTAATTATTTTACGAGAGAAAGTTACACGAAAGATTATGAATATGATAAAGATATATTCCACAAACCATTCTTCAAGTTTCCCTCGATCGAAGAGTCGGTCGAGTTTTTGTCACTTGAGGTGCTGGCTTGACTGAGTACATTTGAGAGAGTTTGCACTAATGCAGAGGTAGAAGAATCATCATTATCGTTGGCTGCCTCACTAGAAACATTCGATTCTACTGAACCTAAATATGACAGTACAGATTTATTAGTACAGTTGAACAAGGATTGTCTGGTATTGGGTTAAGCGTGGTTAAAGTATTTTTCCATCTTTCAAACCAGCCGCGGCTGTGTGATTATTTCACTACATGGCGGCCATGATTGTCCCTAGCTGAACCTGCACGCTGTGTATGTGAAACCACAGGTGACCACTGTTTTCCTTCCTTTTGACATTCAGTGTCATTTCATTTCAATTGAAAAAGAGGTTTCTATATATTAAGATCTGTTATTCTAGCAAAACAAATAATCCAGCACGGATTGGTAGTGTTCAACTCTACACATATTTGATCAACATGAATACCATGGCACTGTGGCATAAAAAGTGGTTCACATACTTTTGCTAGATATTGTCATCTCTATACCAACTTGTACGATCAGAAAAGCACATGAAAATATTATCAGATATCAAAGTGGTAAAATAGAACCGAAAGATTACCAACCTCTTGGTACAGCTTGTCTACCACTTTTTTGGGCATCAGACATCGACTTCGGAGTGGTGCTGTGGTCCGTGCCATCATGCGAATGGCGTGAATTTTCATTGGCAGTATGATTAGAATTTAAGTTTTTGAAATTATCACGATTATGTCTTTGCAAACTGTCATAACCGGTTTGAATAATTTTACCATCTTTAGTGACTGGAGATTGACTCTTATGTCTGAGCGAGTTCATACTGATTTTATTCGACGTTCTATCTTGCGTCGAGTTAGAAGACGATCTGTAGTCTCTGTCTAGCCGTTGCTGCAACCGAGATTCGCCACTGTTAGAAACTTTTCCATCGTTGGTTCGCGAAGAGGCGACGGCGTCTCTGTAATCTACATCTCTGTAATCGCGATCTTTCGCGCTACTGTTTGCAGAAAGAGTTCTATAATCTCGGTCTTTGCTTCCTTCTCCCTCATGATTGGGACGATGCCGGTTATGTTGTTGCTGGATCTTTTTCACGTCTGAAACCTGCGGGTAGCCTTTATGCTGTTGGCGAGACTGCTGACCACTGGATGGGATAGATCCGTTGCTGGGATGTTTTGTATTGCCTGTGTGATAAAAGCTGGAGGTTACTGGAGTTTAAATTGGTAAAAAAGTACTCTAACTGTAAATTACAATACTAGAACTGTGCTAAAATTTCACAGCTTCCTTGTCGCTATATCTGTTAAATTGTTACAGGACTACAGCCATCATCACAATTATTTTTCCACATCACATTCCTACAGACATAAGCAATCTTCTCAATATCATAGAAAGTTCATGGTTCAAGGAAAATATTATGTGCCCCGAGTATAGGTATATATACAGTATATACGAATGACATTAAAATGTCAAAACGATGCTACTCAATGTTGTGCTATACTGCACAACAGTATAGCTATAAATTTTATATCCAAACCTTAACAGGATAGGGTAGCATGATTTACATTGGCAGTGATGAAATGCCTTGTATCCTATGTGCTTTTAATTTATATATTTATTTTAATTACAATAGAATACATAAAGGGAGGAGTCGAATGTTTGTGTACAGACTTTTCAGAGCATAAAAATTAACTAATAAATGATATACAAATGCTTTACCTCTAATAGTAGCAGTAGATTTTGCTTTATCTTTCTGTTTCACTTCGACTGTTCGACTAAATACAAAAAACAATGTGTCATAAATCAAACAATAGACAGATCTTTTCCAAATAATTACTATTACATGATCAGGGTCTACCATATTGCAACAGTTTATAGCTCTATATTAAAAACTGAGGGCATTGACATCAGATATCTATGCCTTATACATACAGTATTATATCCATCACACTTTTTACTATAATACACTACAAATCAAGGGTATATCAGTTATACCTGCTGCTCCATTCAGTTGGTCTTTCCCATTGTGAAACTTTTGTTTTGTTGTGAAAAAAATAGACCTTGCCATTAGAACTTATGTGTTCCGACCAATCACCACATATTCGTATTGCACCGGGGATCTAAAAAATTAATGTCACAGTGAAATAGGAATCGACAGTCGAGTGAAAAGAAATATCTAAAGTATAAATATACCTGTGATGTGACACTATGTGATTTTGTTGCCCTGTGATCTCGTTCAGATTTGTTGATTTGTGATGAATTGGAGGCTGATATGGTAAGATATTATATTGTTATCAAATAACATAACTACAACATGGAAAAATGACCAAAATGTGGATCTAATGCATCTGTACTCATTAAACATTATTATCAAGGTTGTGAAGGAGTAAAACACTACTACAATAACAGTAAAAAAATCTATATATATATTGATGAGATTGAAATAAATGAATAAGTAGAATGGACCATAAGCATTAGGTGGAAAAACACATTTGCATGAGAATGTTATTGAGATTTAGATAACTAGCAGTATTAATTCTCAAGTCATAAGCAATCTCAATGAAATTTTAAGACTTAATTTATAACATAAAGAATAAATTTATAACAGAAATTGATTTATGAACGAAACAGCAAGGTTTTAAGAATGATTTTAGAAGGTTTAAGAGTAAAATGCACTTATAGGCAGATGCATGAATGTAGTATATGTATGCAACTTACATTTGTGATGTTCATTCATTTTATGCATTCCATATTTTTCTATCTCACGCCTTCCATCAACGTGACGAGGGTGATGGTGCTGGACTGTTTCGGACTTACGCATCTCATGCATACCTGTCAAGGTAATAATGCTTTTTTATAATGTTTCCCTTCGTCTAACTATGCAAAATCAGCTTCAATGATAACCCACAAAACTGTAGGGTAGCAAGTATTTGCATACATCCATTTCCTAACCCTTCAAAGTTACTGTTTCCCAGTGAACACTAACCGAGTCTCAGATGGGAGACACAAATTATACAATATAATTTCAGTAATATAAATATATTTTATTTTAGCTATGTGCGGCAAACTACAAGGTCAAGGGCGAGTAACAACATCATAAATGCTGTTCATGATTTGAACTGTAATTCATTTCGCATTGATTTTTGAATATTT
This sequence comes from Halocynthia aurantium, assembly GCA_013436065.1. Lineage (NCBI taxonomy): Eukaryota > Metazoa > Chordata > Ascidiacea > Stolidobranchia > Pyuridae > Halocynthia > Halocynthia aurantium. Next base: position 13,717 of record QXVX01003545.1, read on the forward strand.
TGCTGTAAAATTTCTGGCTGATTGACAACTTCAGCATCAAATCACAGCCCAGTAAAAATTTTCACTTCATTTTTATGTCACAAATTTTAAAGTCAGCATTACTGTGTTCCATGGAGAGACAACTATATTATTTCATTCCACCTATATAACACCCAATGAATCAATTTAGTGACTGGGATTTGGTGAAATGAATTTAAACAAATTCAGCATGAAAATTCGTATACGAATGAGCTTCACACACCAAGGTTAAAGAGCAGAGCTTGCTTGTATTCCTCGCATTAACCAGACATCACCTGCATCAAGAGAAAAATTAATCTTTTCATAAAGAAATTACAGCAAAATCGTAATCACGTAACACTACGTAACAAGCTTTTTCCATTATCTAAAGTAGCAAACGAATACTCTTACCCGTGAAAGAAGATCCAGTGGACTCTTCCAAGCAGTTGGGAGACTATCCTGCACCGGCAAGATGTGGAATATGAAGAGTTATTTTATGTGAAATTTTGTAACTTACCTGACGCCATTACGAAAAAAGATAATAACCGAGCAAACCAATTCGCTATAGCGAAGAAATAGATAATGACGTCAGTAAATAATACATTTCCCCTTCACTTAATAATAATCCACTTCATATCGCCATTTATTATCTATACAGAAGTATCTGCTTCATAGAAATATTTAATTTGAGATTCCAAATACACAGTAAAAATGTAAACACACGAACCCACACGAACTTCGAACGAATAAACACATTTCTGGAACATTTTCGTAGAAGCTTCAGTTCGTTCGCAGTTACATAAAAGTGTAATGCATTAAACAAACATAGCTAGTGGAAAATATCAAAGCTTGTATGTCTTGCAAAACAAGTTCAGAGATCGAGAAATGGAAAACAATCCTAGCTAGCAATGCAGTCTCAGTTCACATGTCCTTTATATATAACCCCGCTGTATGTCCCTATAGTGGCAATTCTTTCCGTGCGCATTTCCTCGGAGATAAGGGGACATCATGCAGTTGAAATATACATACAGTATTTATAAGTTTTATAATAATGAGGATAGAACTTTTTATATGTTATATTTAAATGTCTCTTCATGACATTCGAATTTCACCCACAGTACAAATTAGTATAGGCTTCCATGGAAATTTGAGTCCTATTATGGACTAATAAGTTGTTATTGAGTACGTTTTTTGGGAATCAATTCTGAGAAATATGAACACGTCTGACGTCAGTCTGTATATGTATTTACTAGGTCATCAGTCGATTCCAGAGATACAGTAGGCAAGCTTGTTAAATCTTATTTATCAATTCTCAATTTATGTTTCCTTTCTGATGATATATTTACCTTCACGGATGCTAAGAAAGTTCAGTTTATGTTTTCGGGCTTGTGCAAACAAAACACGATAAGCACGATAGTTATTAAGCATCTAATACCTTGTTCAACTGTTGCTTTTATATTTTATACGTACAAGATGTATTACATTTCATTAATCAGTACCGGTAAGCGGACGACAGATTTCGTCTCATCGTATTTCCAGTTTTGCAGGTTAACGACACTGCGAACTTATTGCGAAGGAATTATTTCCTCAAATGTATTTATGTACTGCATGTCAAATTAACATAACATGGTTCTTACAAAATACAAAATCACAACACTTGTAGCAATGTAATCTATCTATAATAAAAAACCAAGTCGTAGGTAAATAGGTAAATGTTTATGTAGTTCATTCAAGAGTCTCATTTTATCTCTTGCAATATTTTTTTCATAATTGGGAGAAAATCTCTTAAATCAATTGATTCATTGTATCAATAAAATGATCCTAAACTCTATAAATGTTTGCAATATTGCAACTGCAACTGCAGTAGGTTTATGGTAGTAGCAGTAGCTGCGTAAAAGTAAAGCACTATATGTTTCGGTGATCATATATAAACTAGCAAAGATAGTCTACCAGTACAAAAGTATTTCAAGACTATTTGTATAATATTTTCCAATACATTGAATTCTGCCTCGAGATGTTTCCACAAAAGCGAATATATATCCCTAGGAAGTAGGAATATACGACGCCAAGATTTAGTTAGGACAGCTATAAAATGTTAATGGAGTTCATTGAGAAGCACACCAGTAGTGAAATATACCTATATGAGATAACTTCATAGCTATATCAGAAATATATATAATAGTGTCTCCATAGTTAAGTCTATCTTTACATTATTATCTAAATCAGTTAATCAGTCTGTTAGAAAAGCTTTAAAATCTGAATAGT